>CM021104.1:499762164-499803227 GCA_007115665.2 Sequoiadendron giganteum | reverse complement strand
ATCAAAATCAACCAAATAAACCAAATCAACAATCTCAACATCAACCAAATCAACAACCCCAAAATCAACCAAATCACCAAAATGAACAACCTCAACAACATCAATATCAACCATCTCCTCAACAAAATTTTATACAACAACATCAAAATATCATCCCTCCACAACAACAATAAAGTAGTATTCCACAAAATCAATTAACTTCACAACATCCCCAACAAAACATTGCTTCTTATCAACAATAAATGTCATCCCCACAACAAATTATCACATATCAACAAACACAATAACTACAACAATTGCAAGCACAAAGACAATTACAAGTCAAACAACAAATCTTTGCACAACAACAAAACCCTCAGCAAAATGTCATAACTCAAAACCAATATGATACATACAATGCATTCACCCCCACCACCTACCAATCCAAACAACACTCCATATAATCAATATAGCACAAACATCCCACCTTATCAAGATCCATTATTCAATTCATCAACCATACCTCAATATAATACCTACAACCCATCACCAAGCATTGCTCCTATGGACATACCATCAAAAATACAAGCCTTAACACAAAATATTCAAGATATACAAGTGGGGAAGACTAAAAAATCATATGTCGTTCAAGATCTATGTCCTTACTCATTTGATAGAAGCATCATGATGGTACCATTTCCCCTAAAATTGAAATGCCAAATTTTGACAAGTATAAAGGATGTGGAAATACTGAAGAACACATAAGATAATTCTATGTGGCTTGCATGGAAGTATCTTATATTGACACATACCTCATGAGACTTTTTTCATGCAGTTTGGGTGGACAAGCAATCAAATGGTTCCCTAATCTACCTCCAAGGATCAAAACATTCCAATAAATAACAGACCAATTTGTAGCACACTTTTCCTAAAATATAGATGCAGAGATCACCTTGTAAGAACTATATACCTAAAAAAAAACAAGGGATAAGTCTTTGCTTCTTTCTTACAAAGATGGAGACACAAGGAAAACAAATGCAAGTGGCCTATGCCCAAGAAACAACAAGTTTAAATCCTCTTTGAAAACGTAAACACGGATCTTTCCTTTCAACTATGAATCAAATGTGTATCAACTTTTGAAGAGCTTATCTCTAAAGGGCTTAATATTGAGAGAGCTATCATTGCTAAAGGATCCATACAAATATACAAAGACAAACACCCATCATCTAGTTCCAATGACAAACCTCGTATATGGGCTAAAAATAAGAACGTTACTAACAATGGTGTAGTAGATGTGAAGGTTGTCATAAATGCACCTTCCAAAACAAACACATGATAAGGAAAACAACAACATGTTTAACATGTTAATACCCAACAAGGACCACCACCAAGGAAAAATAAATATCCCCCAAGACAAAAATACACTCCCTTAGGGGAACCTATTGAAACAATATTGAATAAGTTGATCCAAACAAATCTCATAAAACTTCCAGACTTCAAATAGTATAGGGAACTGCAAATCAAACCCACATGGTATAAAGATGATGACTATTGTGATTATCATCATGCAAAAGGGCACAAGACATCTAATTATATGAAACTCAAAAATATAATCCAAGACCTCATAGATCATGGTGAGGTAAATATTGATCAACACCCTGGAAACTCGAGAAATAGTGACTTGGGCATATACAATAATCTGATGCCTAACCACGGGAAAGGAAACGATGCCAAAAAAGGAAAAGTGTATAATCAAGTCAATCATACTTATGATAATGTCATAGGTAACACACATTGTTATGACCATCATGTCTCATTTATCACTATACAAGGCCTAAATCCTGAGTGTGGAGTCACCACACAAAGAGGGAAGGTCACTATCCAAGGAGCCCCTTTGCAAACAAAAGGACCATCAAAAGATAATCTCATGGATTATAGTCTACTTGACCAACTCAAGAAAACTCCCACACAAATATCCATTTTGGAATTGAGGATTTCACCCACATATAAAGAGGTCCTAGACAAGCCCTTTTATCATCGTCAATACCTGTCGATATTGATAAAGAGAGATTCCAAGCTATGGTAGGACACATTGCATCCACTCATCAATTACTATTCATGCAAGATGACCTCCCATCTCAAACATTCCATAATCATGCACTACATCTAGAGGTTGATGTTCAGAAGAACAAAGTCAAAAGAGTATCGATATATGGAGGTGCGGGCTTAAACATTTGTACCCTCCAGTTGTAAAAAAAACTTGGGCTATTATGAGGATGAGATTGAAAAAACAAAATACATCACAATCTGGGCATATGATGATAATGAACAGAATTCTAAGGGAACAATCAAACTACCCATACAAGTTGGGCCAACAATTACCGAAACAAAATGTCAAGTCTTGGATCTTGACTTACCCTATAAGATTCTTCTTGGTCACCCATGGATTCATACCATGCATTTTGTAGCATCCACTTACCATCAATGCATACAAATTTCCTACAATGACAAGGAAATTATAATTCATGGAGATCCAAAACCCTTCTACTAGTGGAGAGTGTGGAGAAGAAGTACTATAAGGTGCTTCAAGTTCCCAAAATGATGAAATTATATTATCCTCCTCTTATGTTGATCCATCAACATTGGCATCTGCATCGACTTCATAATAGGTAGTCCCAAAAATCAAGGCACAAATCAAAGACAATGGTTGTGGTGAATATAACCTAAAATATTCTTTCTTTGTGGGATAACTACCACTAAATCCAAAAACATATGGTCAACCACAACATATTGAAAAGGTATCCAAAAAGTTCAAACATGCCACATTTAAAAATTGGAGAGATCTAAACACAAAGATCATAAATCAAGGAAATATATTTGAATGGATATATCAAGATGAAAGAGAAGAATCTCCACTTCTAGTGGATAGAAATAGCAAAGGGTTCCAACTAATGAAAAGCATGGGCTACATAGGTACAGGTGGCCTTGGTTTAAAACAATGAGGAATGCATAAACCAATAATACTATAAAAGTGAATAAAGAACATTAGTCTTGGTTATACCTCGAAAAAATATGTGGTCCTGCTCATTGAGGATATCTCTATTGAGGGAGATGAAGCTTCTTCTTGGTTAAACACATATGAATGCGAAAACATTAATGACTCACCCATGTGTATCATTGACCTATTTGGGCATGCCTCGATATACATGATCACCACCACATCCTTTTCATCCCCCATCCAAGCCAAGGAACTCAAACTTATATATCCCTCCCTTATCGATTGGGACCAACAACAAGCACCAGTTCTAGATCCATTTGAAAATGATGAGGCAATCTCAAAGTTCATGGGAGTCCAAGATCACATACCTTTTGGAGACCATAAAGTAGGATTTGATATAGAGCTAGATACACAAGAGTACTTTGGGGACACAATTGAATCCTCCGGTCACAAGATAGCACATTTAAAATTCAAAACAAGGTCTCCAAGTGAAAACCAAATTGTGGCACTTTCTAATCATAAAATAGTAAAAATAAAGGACACAATCGATGGTCAAAACCTCTTTGAGACACCTAAGGATGAAGGATTCAATATCCCCAATATAGAGCAAGAGAAATCAATAGTTCTTGTGGAATCATCGCAACCAGTCACTATGGGAACAACGGAGGCACCTCAAGTCATGTTATATGCTTCTTCATTAGATGAGCAATCTAGCAGCTTTCCTCATAGAAAGAAATATTCTCTTTGCTTGGTCATATGTAGATATGATCAGTCTCGACACATCATTGGTAGTGCATCACCTAATAATGCATCCTAATGTGAACTAGTCAAGCAAAAGTTAAGAAAAATGCATCCCCTTATTGTATTATTAGTCAAAGTAGAGCTACAAAATAAAATTTATGTGGGTTTCATTAGACCCATTAACTATCTAGAGTGGGTTTCAAACCTTGTACCAATCTCAAAACCCATTGTGGGCATATGCATATGTATAGATTTTGAGAATTTAAACAAGACTTGTCCTAAGGATTATTTCTCACTACCCAATATAGATGCATCATTGTAGATTTAATAGTTGGGCACAAGATGCTTTCTCTCATGGATGGATTCTTTGGATATAATCAAATAATGATAGCCAAAGAAGACCAACACAAAATGATATTTACCTCCCCATGGGGAACATACTGTTGGAATGTCATGCCTTTTGGTCTAAAGAATGCAGGGGAAACATATCAAAGGGTGATGGCCTTGATCTTTCATGATATGTTCCACAAGATCCTAGAAGACTATGTGGATGATATACTAGAAAAATCAGTAATAAGGAAAGGACATCTAGAAGTATTGGCTAAAATATTTGATGGGCTAGAAAAATGTCAAGTGAGATTGAATCCAAAAAATATTTCTTTGGAGTCACTATCGGTAAACTTTTGGGGTACATTGTATGACTAAGGGGAATTGAGGTGGACCCTACCAAAGTTAAAGAAATTTTGGAAATGTCTCCACGTAAAGCATTGAAGCAGCTTAGAAGCCTTCAAAGAAAGTTACAGTCCATCAGGAGGTTTATCGCACAGTTGAAAAACAAGTGTCACCCATTTACGCACCTTCTTCATAAAGGTGTGGCCTTCAAATCCATGAAAATTATTGTGAACAAGAATTCTAGCAACTAAAATATTATCTAGCAACACCACCAATCCTGATGCTACCAATCATAGGAAAACCTTTAATACTGTACATCTCAACAAATTCAACAACACTAGGAGCTCTCTTAGCACAACAAGATGAAACAAAAAAGTAAAGGGCTATTTATTATATCAACAAGACTTGAGTTAGGTTTGAGCTTAACTACACACCAATTGAGAGAGCATGTTTAGCAGTAGTCTTCACATCTCAAAAGCTCATACACTATATGCTTAGTCATGAAATCAAGCTTATTTCTAAGTTCAATCCACTAAAGTATTTGTTATCAAAGTCTATCCTCATAGGTCACATGGAAAAATGGGTGATGATACTTAAGGAGTTTGACATTGAGGACATAGATCACAAGGCACTCAAAGGACAAGTTATCACCAACCAATTGGCTGAAGCACCACTATATGGAGACAATCCCTTAGAATTTGAGTTTTCAGATGAAGCTATATTCACCCTAACATTGAAAAATTAGTGGAAATTATAATTTTATGGGTCACACACAACATGGATCCAAAGCAGGCATTCTATTCATCACCCCACAAGGTGATTGTATCCCAAAGTTATGCAGGTTAGCATTTTTGTGCACAAACAATATAGTTGAGTATGAATCCCTTATTATAGGGTTGAGGACAACTATCCAATGGAAAATTCAATAACTACAAGTTTTTGGAGATTCCCAGCTGATAGTGAAACATGTTAACGATGATTATTAGACCTAGAATGATAAACCGATGCCATACAAGAAAATGGTACATAGCTTCAAAGAGTACTTCATCGACATTACCTTTGAACAAATCCCAAGTATCAACAATAGGGTAGTAGATGTGATGGGCATCATTGGATCATTGTTAGACATGTCACAAAATAGCTTAAAATATGAATTCCTCATTGAATAGCTTCTCATACCAGCTTTCGACATTCTTGAATCAAAATTTGTGTGCAAAAATTTTTGGTCCTATTTCACCTTGGTATCATGAAATTTTAACTTGCCTTCATAATGGAAAATTTTCATCTAACCTTACCCATAACCTACACAAAACATTCATCCAAAGATCCTCACGCTTCTTCATTATTGGTGATACCTTATACCGAAGAAGTCTTGATGGGATGTTACTAGGATGTCTTCACCAAGAATAAGCTTACATCACATTAAAAGAGGTGCACAAAGGTTTCTATGGGTCACATTTGAGTGGCATAACCTTGGCTAAGAAGTTGTTGAAAACATGTTATTATTAGCCAACCATGGAGCTGGAACCTAATCAATTTCTAAAGAAGTGTCTACAACGTCAGCATCATGGGGACCTTATCCATGCTTCAGCACAAGAGCTTCGACAAATCACAACACCATGGCCTTTTTTACAATGGGGGCTCGACCTCATAGGAAAGATTACACCTACATCCTCTAATGGGCATAAATTCATAATTATTACCATTGAGTATTGTTGTCAAACAAATTGCACCCGGATGCTTGAATAATTAAATTCAGCAATCTGTTGAAACATGGGAACTATCTTTAGGCTATGGATATTCCTATGGTGAAGATAGACCTCCAGATTCTAGGCTGGTTCCTATATGATTCTGATGATTAATAACTTGAACTTGTTGGGAAAAGGGAGAAAGACTTGGTCTAAATGCAAAACCGGAAAATTTAACTATGGTGATGCACCGAAAGAATCTAATGTACATACTTAACTCACAAATGATTATCCACTACTTTTATCTACACAACCTGATCTAATAGCTTAATCACCTAAATGCTTGAAACAAAGTCTTTGATTAAAAACAATCTTTGAAGGAAAACATGGTTTTCACAACTAAACTATTTAATCATTAACATGCATAGTGTTTAACCAGTGAATTTAAACTAAGATGCATACATAAATCTATGAAGGAGACAAAAAAATCAAGTTCCAGCAACTAATAAAGAGCAGTCACAACCCTCTTCTTCACAAAATGTCAAAAATTTACCAAGAAAGCAAGTTGAACCTGCTAAAGAACAACAAAAACAAGTTGAACCAGTTAAGGAACAACAAAGAGCTCAGCCAAATCCAGTGCAGAAGGAGACTATTGTTCCTAAAACCCAGTACAAGGTTAGTTCTCCAGCTTTTAACATTATAGATCATATGTAAAAGGAAATTGTTAGCATCACCATGCTAGATGCATTATACCTACCTGGGCAGAAAGAAGTTCTGCAGGAGGCTCTGGCAAAGATATCTATTTCTGATGAAATAACTAAAGAACAACCAAGTGTTCTTGCGAACAATTCAAACAACAAGAAGGATTAGCCAACTTAAGAGGTAAAACCACCACCCTTTTATGTTAGTTTGATAATTGGTAATAGCATAGTGCATAATTGCATGATAGATTCAGGAGCAAGCAACTCAATTATGCCTAAACAGTTGGTAGACAAGTTAGGACTTGAGTATGAACCATTGTCAAAAGGGGTAGTTCAGTTGGATGGCACAGCCATTAAGTCTGTAGGAGTTACCAAATATTTTCCCCTTACATTGCATGCATGTCCAAACTTTCAAATTCCACAGGACATTTATGTTATTGATCTCCCACCTTATTTTGTCGTTTTCCTGTCTAGAGATTTCACTGCAAAATTAGGTGGTTATCTGTCATCAGACTAGTCACACATATTTTTCAGAACCAGATATGGTACTAGAGTCACAATTAAGTCAGAACCACAAGCTAAAGACCATATCAAGCCCTATGTGCCAAATCCTATAAATGCAAACCTAGCTTTCCATGATCAGGAGGATCAATCCATGACCCCCGACCCCATTGTACCTATAGAAGGCATACCTGATATTAATTTAGATGAGCGGGCAGCCAAGAATCATGAGGTTGACCCGTTCAGTCTCATGGACGAAGTAGGTTTGGGAATTTATATGATTCAAGAGCCCGGTCTAACTATTCCAAATCTGGTCAAGGAGGAAAAACAACTAGAACAACAAATTGATTAGCTTTGGAAGTTGTACTTTGATGGATCTAGGAGTAAAATAGGTGCTAGTGGAGGAGCAATGCTCATATCACCTAAAGGAGACAAATATTATTCATCTTTTAGATTTTCTTTCAATTGTTCTAATAATTTTGTTGAGTATGAAGCATTGATACATGGTTTAGAGTGGGCCATAAAAAGGAAAATTAAGTGTTTACAGGTGTTTGGTGATTCTGAGTTGATAGCAAATTAGGTTAGAAATCTGAATTTAACAAAAAATGATTTGTTGAAATTGTATAAGCACCATGTTTGAGCTAGTAGTGAAAAATAGGTAACACGTATTTTACAAAGTGGATTGAGGTTGTACCTATGACCTATATAACTGGGAAAAAAATTTCAAAATTCATCCTAAACTAACTCATCTACTACTATGGTGTTCCACAAGCCATTGCCACAAATAACAAAACATATTTTAAAAACTAGGATGTTTGCCAACTATGCGACCAATTCAATATCAAGCATCATTTATCTACCCCTTATTACCCCCAAGGAAATGTTCAAGTTGAGGCTTCTAATAAAACCATTATCAAAATCTTTAAAAAGATAGTCAATGATAGTGGTCAAGATTGGCACTTACAGTTGAACCCCACCCTATGGGCATACCAAACTAGTATCAAAACACCCATTGGTGCTACACCCTATTCCTTGGTTTATGGGAACAAATCCATCTTACTTGTCGAGGTCGAGCTCCCGTCATTAAGAGTGTCATTGCAACACCTAATCACAGACAAAGAGTATAGGGTATCAAGGTTGAATGAACAAGAATTTATAGACGAGCATCGTCTAGAAGACCTTAATCATCTCCACGTGTATCAAAATCAAATTATTAGAAGTTACAACAAGAAAATCAAGGGTCGACACTTCCAGGTAGGAGATATTGTTCTAAAGGAGAATCAAAAGAATTGGATGGATTGGGATAATAAGGGAAAGTTTGAACCAAACTAGTTAGGACCATTCACCATCATCGTGACCTATGGTTTAAGAGCCTATCAACTAGAAACACCTAAAGGATATCCCTTGTAGGAACCAATCAATAGCATGCATCTCAAAAAATTCTATGCCTAGCCCATGAGGGGTATTCTAAAATAAAAAAAACAAAAAAAACAAAAAAAAATAGAAAAAGGATCAAAATAATAAAGAGAAAAATCATCCTCTAGTGAAAACCACCTCGATGGCGCTTTGGGTGAGTAACTTGGTGAAAACTTGGAAAACAAGCATCTTGTGTAAATAAGTACCATCTACCATCTATCATAGACTCTTTTTCTTATCATCCACTCATCTATTCCATCCATTGCATCCATCTTCCATCTATTTATTTCATCCATCTGTGTCTTTATTATAGCTTGCTATTCAACAAGTATCTATCCCCATTAGTACTACTTGGCACTCTCCTAAAGGTCAGTTTATATCCTGCATATATCAGGGTAGTCTATCACATCAGACTAGAGGCATATTTCTATACATATGTCGTTGAATCAGGTTCTTGTATATTCCCTTGAGGTTATTTTCAAAATCCCAAAAACATCCACAACATTTCAAAATCCCAAAAACGTCCAAAACATTTCAAAATCCAAAACATCATAAAATCAAAAAGCATCCAAAGAAATTCAAAATATTCTAAAAGGGTCAAAAATATCAAAATCTCCCAGAAACATCATTATCCATCATGTGCTAATATCCAAGTCCAATAAAAAAAATTCAGAGCCTATGTGCAAGTGCATATGCAAAGCCATCTCTGATGAGCCCTCAAGGCATAAGTTTGTCCCTTAGGTCTTGTTCTCTTGGTCCTAACATTTGAAAATTTGAAAACCAAGATATTTGGAAAATGTCACTCAAAACCCAAAACAACGTCATAACATCTGAAAAACTCAAAAACATTTAGAAATTTTGAAAAACCCAAAATTGCATCAAACATTTCAAAATGCCAAAAATAAATTTTAAAACCCCCAAAATACCAAAACAGCCTCAAAACATTGCAAAAAGTCAAAAAAAATAAAATATTAAAAAAAAAAATTCCATCAACGTGAGTTGGCATGACTCGTACAATATCTACAAACAACTCTTATACTCCGCTCAATCATAATCTTGTGGCACACATCACCAACATACCCAAGTCAGCCTCAACAACAATAACTCTTCACAAACTGACTTGAAATCTTTGTGCAATATTGGAAACAAGAATGATTTGTATGTGCTTCAAACCTGAAACACTCTAAGACATGAAGAATGTCCTCATAAACTCATATAATTGATTTGTACATTCTTCAACTAGCACAAGTACCCAAACATATGTTTTGTAGAACAATTAGTCATCTGAAACTATCTATAACACACTATCAGGGAAAAATTTAGTGGCGAATCTTCGCCAATTGGCGAATATTTGAAATCGAGACCTCCGAAAATGGCGAATAATACAAGCTAGAAAGGATGTCGAATCGCCAGGTTTTTACAAAAAAAAAAAAAATCTATTAATTCACCGATGCATTTATTTTTTAACGACGCGTCACCGGAACTAATTCCCCAATAGTTTATACTATAAATACAAATATTACTTATATTCGCCAGTAATTTTATATTCTTACAATTAATTTTTGGGAAATATCGCCACTAATAATAGTTTACCATTTCATTTTAGGGATATTTTAGCCTTAAATAGATTTATTATTTATTGCCATCGATTATCTTTTTAATCAAATGGCTGCAAGTGAATTTGGTGACTTTATTTGCACGTGCCTTTTCAAAAGGTTGTTGAGGCCCGAAATTTGTTTTGGGCCACACGATTAGATTTGATCATGTGGCCCAGAACAAATTTCGGGACTCAACAACCTTTTTAAAAGGCACGTGCATATAAAGTCATGGAATTCACTAAGTGCATATAAATCGTTGTATCGGCAGGACATCCCTAAGTGTCTCACCGATGATATTCACTCACGCTGATATTCACTCATGGAATGAACTTGCTCTGTAGCCGTCTGTTAAAAGCTAATTGATGGTAGAATTTTCAAGTTTCATTTAGTCTTAATTTTCAAGTGATTTTTTTTAAAAACACTTCATCCGTGTGTGCTCCAATGCATTTTCAATAGTGAATTTATGCTTGGTGGCGAGGGGCTTTTCCCCTCGACCCCGCTTGTATCACGATAGGGGAGCGCCGAGGCCGATTCGCGAGGGGGCGTTGCCCCCCCCCACAAGGGTGCTTTGCCCCCTTGACCCCGCCGGTGGTTGCCACCCCCGAGCCCCTACTTCAATATTAAAAAAAACAAAAAAAATATGGGGGAATTGCGTCGACCAACTATGCAAATTTTTAAAGGAGAGATTCGCCATTGTAATTAATCATTTTACCGATTATTCACTAGGATTCGCCAGTGTGATTTTTTTTTTTACCAATTATTCATTAAGATTTGCTAGGATTTTACAAATTTTTGAATAATGTGCATAAGATTTGCCAACGAAAATTAATAATTTTTTCAACTAAAAGGGAAGATTTGTCAGGATTTTACACCTTTGTTGAGGGGGGGGGTTTCTTAAAGTTATCCCTGCACACTATCATTTGAAGACTGAAATTGCGGACCACCAATTCACCTGATATTGCAAAGTAGCATGCATTGAACATCCTTGAATATGTCTACAAAACTGCATGAACAAATATTCACTTCTGGAGGAATGCAAAGCATTCCAACAAGCCTTAATCATTACTTTACTTTTCTAGAGCACAAACCAAAACTTTTCACTTATAAATTTCACTGCAGAAGGTTTAATGACTTGAAATCTTGGATATAACACCTTCACAACTCAACCAACTTATCATCTAAATTGTAAGACTAAATTTTTCTTTGGGAAGAACGCGGACCAAAACACCATGACTCTGTCTTAGAGTATACATTGTGAATTCCTTATCAAAACTTCTACAACTTATCTCTAAGTTTGGTACACCAAACAAGTAAGATATCAATGTAGGCATATTGGAAACATATTCAAACAAGTGTACCCACCACCATATCAGAAAGATCATCATTCATACTACAATTTTGACTTGCATCAACTGATATCACTGCATATCAATTATCTTTGGAGTGTCTACAAACTTCAGCACATACATTTGACATCAATGACAACCAATCTTCTCAAGATGCAACAATTAGTCCCAATTATACTTTGATGGCATATTCCTATTTTTTAGAAAGAGTAATAGGTAAATAATTTTATTTTAGTATCTATGGAACACATATGTAGCAACCCCTTAGGCTTCCATAAAATAATTTAAAAAATTCTTAACAAACTCACTTATTCCTCATGGTTCTTGATGAATATGTATCCCATTTAGTTTCTTAATCTCAACCCCATATTGCACTTCATACAGAGAAAACTTCCTACTTACATTGATAAGGGGTAAAAGCACATATTTGTGTCACAATTTCAGCCAACAAAATAATTTTAACGAAAGAGTTTTGTCCTAAACAATTTTAGGTGAAACTATTTTGCTTGAAACCATGTGGCATAGATAGTTTCAAGTGAAAACCTTTTGCCTAAAACCGTCAAATATATATTTTTAATTAAAAAACTAAATGGTTGTTCATTTCATAGGTAAGGTTTTGAGTGAAACCCTTTTAGTTGAGAGAGTTTTAGTCGAAACCCTTTCAGTTGAGAGAGTTTGAGTCGAAACCCTTTCAATCGAGAGAGTTTCAGTCGAAACCCTTTTGATCGAGAGAGTTTTAGTCGAAACCCTTTTGATCGAGAGAGTTTCAATTGAAACCCTTTCGATCGAGAGAGTTCCAGTCGAAACCCTTTCACCCCAAACTATCTATGTGGAAGCCTATGTGGCAACTTAACCCCTCTTTTAGGGAAAATTTAAAAAAAAAACTTCAATTCTGTATTTCTCCAACTAGAAAATCTAAAAATGCCCTTTTGTATAGCTCAAAGTCAAGAATCTGAAAAAATGGATATTTTGATTAGTTTTATTATGATTTTTTTAGAAAATTATTGTAAGTGGGTTTTTATAATCAAACATAAGGTTGATTAGAAATTTAAAATATATTTAATCATTTAAAAAAAAAAAAAAATGCAATGCAATGCACTAGAGGAGAGAATCCTCTCCAAGAGGGTATATTTTTTAAATCATAAAAAGTAAACAAAAGTTGATGTCTCATGAAAATTGAGACATTTTGATTAAGTTTGAATTTTAAAAATTAAAAAATAAATATTCATCAAAAATAAAATAAAAATTTCATACACTAGATTTTTAAGTAATCTATATGGACAAAAAATCAAATAAAAAAAATTACTCTTTCTTACGACATCCTATCAACCTCACTTTTTTAAATAAAATAGCAATTAAAATTCTTATTTTAAATTTATAAAAATAATATATCCATCTAATATTTTAAATAAAAATTATAAACATAAACTACATTAAGTGTTCTACATTTCATTATTTTACATCATTTTAAAATTCAGAATATAAGTATCATTTTTAGATGGTCAAAATTAAAAATGTGTATTTGTGTTGACCATTTCCTTTATAAAAGTGTGACATATATTTGTACTTTCATCATAATATTATTGGTTTGATATGCACTAACCATGAATATTTATTACTTTCCCATATACTATTTCAAGGTGTAATCATTTCCATTATAATAGAGCCTATACTAGTTTTTCCTCTAAAAAAAAAATGACATCACACACATATAGTTAGGGACTCCCACAAATGTCTTTGCTTACATTTAGTGGGGTCAAATCTATACATATTTCATCCTTAAATTCAAATTTTATGTAGAAATTCATCTTGTATTGATTCTTTATTGAGTTATCTTCTTGTTCTTAACTCAAATTTTCATGACACACATATAGTTAGGGACTCCCACAAATGTCTTTTATTACATTTAGTGGGGTCAAATCTATACAAATTTCATCATTAAATTCAAATTTTATGTAGAAATTCATCTTGTATTGATTCTTTATTGAGTTATCTTCTTGTTCTTAACTCAAATTTTCATGTGAAAAAACTTGGTGATCTCTTCTTCCTCGCAGATTTCACCCACCATACATTCTCCCTTACATATCATTTGACACAAGAAAAAAACTCATTCACCTAATAGTTAATATTGTATCTCATTTGCATTGCTCACATGGATGGTGTTTTTGTCACTCTTTTTCTTCTTTACTAGTGGTGCTAATTCAAAATGTAGTTTGCAATTTCTATCATCTATATGCCCATTATTCTCATAATGAGAATAATGGAAGTATCTCTCACCCTTTTTGATATCCCTTGTTTGGACTATGTTATATGCATTCTTATTGCTCTTGTCCTCACTTCTCAACACCACTTCAATGTTTCTTATCTTTCTTCTTTCTATCTAGCTCAAAATAGTGTACTTTGTTACATGCTTAATCAATCTTGTTAGGTTTTTCTAATTAGGACTTTGACACTATATTTATACACGCTTTGTCCTTGTATTTTTCATAAATTGCATTATAGAATCAACCTTCTTCCCTAAAAAAAAAAGCATATACTTGCTTCTTAATAGCCCCTTGAATTATTCCCACTTCAAAATAAATGAAAATTTACTAAATTTCAAGGAATGGGCATATTTTTTTCTTCGCTTATCTCTCCTTTAATATTTATTTTGGATTCTATTTTAAATAATCCTCAAGGATATGTTCCTTATTGATTATACTCAATTTTATCAAGTTCATTTCTTCTTGATGAGGTCAGGAGATACTGAGATTCTTATCACATCCCATTTTTGAACCCTCTAAACTATTTTATATTTTACTTTGCAAATTGGATTATGATGCTAAAAATCTGAATTATGAACATATATGTTATGGTGATGAATCAATTATACATCAGTAGGATATTATTTTAGTTTTTGTTTAGTTGTTGTTCATATGAAATTGAATTATACTGAGTTGAAATTGAATGTTATACATCATGTTCTAGTGAAAAAATCTAATGTATATTTATATTTTTCAAACTAAATACTTTGTTGGTTGATGAGTTGGATGCAGGAGATATTTTTCTCCCTCTAGAATTGAGAGGGAGAGCATCACCAGAGAGAGGGCAGCAGCTCCAGAAGGAAATACCAGGACCACCACCATTCTAAGAACACAAACACACTCAATTTAATTTGGTTGCAATGATTGTGTATATTTTTTTGTGAGATGTTTGAGTGTGGTGTATCGGTTGTTCTTGTCTGTGAGCTACACAATCTTGAATTGATGTATAAATTACCTTATTTGCATACAGATGTAGGTAGCATGCATTTTCACTAGAAAGAATAATTTTAAAAAGATAAGCATTTTGTTAGCATAAAACATTATTCTTTGTATGCAAAATATCTTCCTTGAGTTGAACATATGTGTACAAAAATTGTATATACATTTCATATACAAATTTATATATATACGTATAATTTTGTAGATAAAAATAATAAAGGTTATCCAATTTTATGTGTTACTATATAAAATGTTAATTAACTACAATAATAAAATCAGATCATTCTTGTTAACAGTATATAACTATGTATGCTTAATGTTTTTATTTTTGATCAATGTGAAGGCATTTGACAGTGTTTTCTTAACCTTTGGCTCAGTCATTTTTACATGAATATTATAGTTTATATCTTGTTAATGTTGATTTTATAATATCTTGGCTTGACTTAGCATGTGTTATGTTTTGGTTTAAAAGCCCTTCGACTATATTTTATGTATAACACTATGTAGATATTACAAAACAGCCTTTTGGCCTTGTAATTAGTATGCATCTATGTTGAGATAATCTTGTTGGGGTATTATGAAGTCATTTGACAATCATATTTAGCCTTTTGGCTCATTAATTACTGTCATACTTGATTTTTGTAAATATTACGACCATAAATTAGAGTTGCAAAGAGAATAGGTCTATGTTATGTCATGCTCCTTCAAACCATATTTATTGAATTGAAATGTGTGTCTTATTTATTAAATACTTAAGTTAAACCTCTGATATAGAGTCGAAGAAGTCCTTATATCAACACTATTCAAGGGTGTGAAAGAAAGATTTCATTAGAGATATGGTTAATTTATGTTGTAATATTCTGTAAGGTTGGTTAAGTTAATAGTCAAGATATATGTATATGTATATGTATATAAGTACATATATACATATATGTGTGTATATATATGTATGCATATATACATATATATGTGTATATATATATGTATTTATATATTTCTATGTATATATGTAAGTATGTATATGTATATGTATATGTATATGTATGTATGTATATGTATATTTGTATGTATATATATGTATATGTGTGTGTGCATATATGTGTACATGTATGTATGTATTTAAGAATAAGTATAATGTGATATGTGTTTATATTTGTGATCATATACTTATGAGAATTTATGTTTTTATTATGATGAACAAGTTAAGAACATTATTAAAAAAATTAAAAAAGCAATGTCTATGAATAAAACCTAACATTTTTATTTATTTTGAAAGATTAATATGGTGAAACTATCAAGTAGATTATTTTTCCTTTGGAATGCAAAAACTATATTGTCACTAACCATTTTGAGAAAGAGGTGTGTGAACGTACAACACATATTATCATTGTGATACGTGTTTATGTTTTATTAAATACTTGGCCAATGTAATGCAAAATCGCTGCTTGTATTGTCAATTCACAATGTCTAAAGCTACAAATAAATTAGATATATCATACTTAGCTAGAGGGTATCTAGAGTTGTATGATAGATTGTTTGTATTAGCACACAACACTATTTCTCAGATGGCATGATGATCTTGGACCTTTCTTGGATCTACTACTCTTGTGAAGAGTAGGGCCACCTCCAGTTAGAAGATGTGCAAGGGATCGTCGGTCTATGGTTGGAGGAAAAGCACTCAAATAATTCTCTCCATCTTGTGATTAAGATGTCAAAGACTTGTTTTATCAGAGACAATACTATTGATTTCACTTAACATTTTACTATTATGGAAATATTGTACTACTCATCTATATTGTGACATTGATTATATTATGTTTTGAAACTATGTATTGAACAGTTGTAATACACAAAATGTTATTGAAAAATGAAAAGAGTTCTATTATTAACTCATTATACAATTGTAGAATAGATTCTTTGTGTTGGAATTATCTTGTAAAGGAAATATGGATAATGTTATATATATGAATTGAATATTTTATGTTCTTGCAATTTTAAGAATGAAACTATGCATTTTATGTCCAAAAAATTATGGCATTTTTCTTTAAATGAACCAGTGAGTTCATTACACTTCTTGGTCACTACTAATAGG
The DNA here is from genome assembly GCA_007115665.2 of Sequoiadendron giganteum. Taxonomy (NCBI): domain Eukaryota; kingdom Viridiplantae; phylum Streptophyta; class Pinopsida; order Cupressales; family Cupressaceae; genus Sequoiadendron; species Sequoiadendron giganteum. The sequence continues at coordinate 499,786,253 of CM021104.1, read as the reverse complement.
ATTATCTCCAAACTATTAGCCTTCCCTTCTACATTATAAATTATTGCAATAGTATCCTCTAACTTCTTGAGGTGATCCTCTCGATATTTTTCCCTTAACATCAATCTAGTTATCTTTTTCCATATCTATTTCCAATTTTAGGCTCAAAAGGGACCAAATTATCACTTCCACTTGATCCTACTAAAACACTTCTAAAATTCCTCATAAATAATCTATAATATGACTTGATTCACTAGTTGTCAACTCTTCTAAGACCTTCATTCACTATTTATCCACCTCAAAATGTATGTGACTGTAGTAAAAATGTTCATTTGTTAAGTGAGTTTAATGGAAAACACAAAATAAATATCATATCAAGCAAAGATCACACACAAAATGAATGAGACGATGCATTTATCTTAGAGAAACCATGAAATGGTGAAAAATCCAACACATGAGGGTATTGTGGTCTACATTGCTCTATCAACATTCAATTACAAATTTTATTCAATCCCTCTAGGACTATTAGGATCTTTACAATGTCATAAATTTTCCCATCACACATATAGTGTGCTTCTATAGCTTAGAAACCATTGTTCTTACACTTCCAATCAAAAATTGAGAATAAGAATGACAAAAACCAAGGTTGTAAAATACTCTAGCCTCTTATAGCATGTGGGAGCTTAATTATAATATTAATATTCAAAATACATATATTTGTCAACATTTAGCATAATCAATGTTATAATGATATTTTTATGTGATAAAATGGAACTTGTTATGTGTGTGATGATGTTTAAGGTGAGTTAACTATTTAAGAGCATAAAACCCCCACGTTCTTCCAACTATATTTCCTAAATTAAGAAAAACAAAAGGGTCTTGATAAGATATATTTAAGTTAATTTATCATCTCATTCAAAAATTATAACTTTCCATAAAAAACTTCATTAATAATTGGCTTTCTTTAAAAGCAATATGTAATTTATAGAAATACATGTTAAATATGTATTCAACTCAAAACTTATTCCCACTAGATTGAGGTGGGAGATATCTCTAGGTATTTCTCTACATCTATTTAAATCCAAACATTTGCCTAATCAAATTAAATTCACTAAGAAATATTATGTTCATCTAATTACTTTGTCTAATATTTTTATAGACTTTTTAGACCATTGACATATTTTCATTCAAGTGTAAGAATGTACCTCTAAGTGATAAAATTCCATTTACCAATGCCTTGATGTGGTCCTATGAATTATTTGTGTTTTTTATAACATTCTCTATGATTACACTCTTACTTCGAAATAGATTCATACCTTCCTTATTTAGATAGACACAAATAAAGCCCCAAAATTTGACACATTTCTTTGTAAATTCTATAAAGCTATCATGTATTTTGTTGGTCCAAACTTAGTTTATTTTTATCAATAGATATCTCTATAATCAATAAATTAAAATAGCTGTCTATGGAGGTAGCCACCAAACATCAATAAAGCTAAAGACAAGCACAAATAAATTAAAAGACCAAAATAATATAATAATGCTATTCTAGTCAAGAATGTAATATTTAAAAGAGATACAAGGAAGATGAAAAACTAAGAGCTATGAGAAAGTATATAGGATACACCACTAAAATATGTGAATATAAACCAATGTGGGATAATAAGAGATGTATTCACATGTTTGCACAACATCTCTGCCAAACTAATAAATTGCAATTAACATGGATGCAAGTACAACCTACATAAGTAGATACCTACCTCTGAAAGACTATCCTATATTAGGTGTATAATATATAATAAAGTAATTAACTAAATGTAAAAATAAAATAATACACCAACATCCCCCCATGAGCATAGCATAGTTGGGTAGAAAATATGGATAAACAAGTCCTAACAAATGTGTAACCATGTTAGGTACCCATGTACAAAATAATTTCCTAAAAAACAACAAAAAAATTGTAGGAAGAAACTTCCCCAACCCTCAAGAGAGGATAAAGAGAGAAAAGTACATGATCCCAATCAAAAGAACTAGGAAGAAAAATTTCATGTGAGGAAAAGCTCCCCTAGAATAAAGAGAAGAAGAAATATGATATAGCTAATCTCAATGTATAGTCTCATGTGCTAATGATGGAAGCTCAACTCTAAATCCTAAATATGATTTGATATCACCAAAAAACATTTATCCCCTTAGGAATAAAAAAACCATTTAAGTGAATGCAAAATATTCTTTCTAGAAAAGAATATGATGGAATAAATCTTGCAATATATCTCCTAAAGTTGCTTAAATGAAACCATGTTGGTGTTGAAAGTTACCACAATCAAATCAAGATTCCCAAGTCTAACTAAAGAATGTGACAATCCAAAACCATGTGGAAACTGTTGTAGAATATGAACTAAAGATGTGGATGATGCTTATAGAAACTATTCAATTTTCTCTAATCCAATTCTAAATTGTGACAAATGTTGATAAGATGAGTTATGTGCCATACAATATTTAAATAAAATTACCATGGATGTACAATTCTCACCATAAGTAAAACAACTAAATCGATAATAATGTGGTGGCCTTGTAGGTGGTGTGAGCATGAATGATGAATCACATATGTAGACTTAGTGAGTAACTATAGAATCCATCACTATAGAAGTAGGTGTAAGTGGAGAAAAATATAAATATCTAAATGTGCCCTCATGACATCTAAAGTAAGAGATGAAACTCCATGTGATTTATCATCAATAGTGTCTTCAAGGAATCAAGGTAAGAACCTACAAATAAATGATGAATGTATGGTTAGTAATCATCCCAATGAGGTAGAGCAAGAAGACAAATATCATCTTCGTGTAATAAATAACAAGAATCCATGGATTAAGAAACACTAGACTTTGATGGAGCAATATGCAATGATAGAGATGAAATTTCAATGCATGTCATCTAATTATAGTTCTCATCTAATAATGGTGTGTCCACACTAGATGTTTCGATATGAATAATAAATAAATCTATGAGTGCTTGAGTAGAAGAATTTGGTAGACTAATGTGATTTTTCTTAAAAATTTGTTTTAGGTCATCTATCTACTTCAAAAAGTAAACATTTTTATAATATTCTTCTTCTTATAGTAAACACATTTGACCTTACATGAATTGGAAGGATTTTTTAGAATATTAAAATGGAAAAGGAGAGAAAGTAACAGACATGATTAACTCCCCAAGATTACTCAATCATGAAACCAACAAAATCAAATGAAAATTTACAAGATCACCCACCCAGAACTTATATAGTCACAAAACCCCAACACAATGATTTTGGCACTTTCTATTTAGTGCATGTATTATTGCCACTTTCCAAAAAGTGTAAAGTGATCTTGATCTTTATCTTGTGTATTATAGATGTCAAAGCAAGGCTCCAATGTTTAAACTAAGTATTTGCTTCAACGTACAATATATAATAAGATTTAGCAATTATTTTGAAACTCGTGATAAAAATTTGTTAAAAAATAGAATCAAAGGTCAACTTTAGAGAATCATATCTCACTCAAAATTCTCCAAATACTTATTCTGACCACTTTTTAGAAATCTCTTGAAGTCCTCTTTCTAATGCATCCAAAACTATATTTTTTTAGACCTGTGTGAGGCATACAACCTTCTACAAGCAAACAAATTTTTAGGGGAAAATCAATATGTTGGGTGAAAATTATATAATCAACTTTTCAATAGATTAGCTCTTCCCTCTTTTCTATAAATAAGAGGGATTTCTATTGTAATCTTCACCTTTTAGTATTTTGCAACGAAGTGTTGCCCTTTTGAAACGAACATTGAAACTTTGTGTTCAATTTTGTGAAACTGAATCTAATCAATAAAGAAGGAATTTGCATGCCAGACTTTGTGTTGGAATCAATTCTCTTTTGATTTGAGTAAGATTGGTGGTGATTAGTGAATGGTATTTGAAGGCCTTCAATTAGTTTATGTAAACTTTGTGTTACATCTATTATTTGGATTTACTTTTATGTGTGGATATTTTGGTTGAAAGATCTACAAGACTTTGTGCTTGTAATCGTTCATGTTGTTTGAGGAATTGTTGCATCTAAGAAGACTCTGTGCTTCTAATGCGACAAACGATACTTTTGCAGATCCAACACTAAAAAAGCTATGGAACGACTTTGTGCCTTCGTGAGCTTTCCCATTTCCTTTACTTTGTTATTATAAATCACATTTGGTATCTCTACACTTTGCTTTGACAAGATAGAGATATTGGCATTACTGCTTTTTGTTACATTTCAGTTATTAGATCTATAACTTTCAAATTGTGAAGCATTGTAAACATCTTCTCTGAAAAAAGAGAGTAGTATGAATGTAACACACACCCCCCCCCATTTCATAAGTGTAGTGTACATTTTGTAAGTAATTTATTATTAGTTTTACTATAGCTTTTGTTAGCAGTAAGAAGGGCGCCTCCCCTTTCTGAGAGGAGAGATTCTATCTCACATAGTTGTGGCTGAAGTCTAGGTTGTGTAATCTATTGAAAATTTGATTACATAATTTTCACCCAACAATTTTTTGGCGACTCTGTTGGGGACACAATACACAGTTGAAAGCCTCAAGCTTTCGTTTGAAGTATACCTGTGTCATTTTTCATTGTAATTTATTTTCTAGTAATTTTTTCAAGCTTTCACCAAGGACATGTAAATGGTTGCTCAAGGTCCTTGGGGAAATGCTTTTGGTCCATTGAATCTAGCTCTACCCCTACATGCTCTCCCTAAAGGCTCACGAAAGAACTTTCCCAAGTTTTTTGGTGATGGACAACGACATCCTGATGAGCACGTTGTTGCTTTCTACATCGCTTGTGGAGTTCATGGTGTTCAACACGAAGATGTATCTGTAAGGTTATTTGTGGAGACTCTCCAAGGTGTCGCTGCAGATTGGTGTTATAATTTGGCGCCATGTACAATCACAAATTGGGCAACTCTCATAGCCAAGTTTGAAGATAGGTTCAAACCTCTTGAAGACGCTCATGCTTTGTTGGCTCGTCTCACCTAATTGAAGAAGGAATCTCTCATGCCTATGCGCGAGTTCATTGCTCACTTCAACAAGTTGACACGAAGAATTCCGACTGTTGCTCAACCTACAGTTGAGAATTTGAAATTTTTCTTTGTAAATTCTCAAGTGCCCGAGGTTGGTTTCCTATTGAGAAAAGCAGCCCCAACTACTCTTGCAGTTGTGCAGACCTTGGTGACAAAAATTGAAGATGATCTCAATCTTGCTGGGCAAATAAGAATTGAATCAAATGAATCTGAAGAAATCCCTTCTTTGGAGTTGTTTTCTTCCATCACAAGGACAGATCCTATGGTGCAAAGGTTGGAAAATGAGCTACTTGTTCTCAAAAAGCAGCTAGCTCAAGGTACATTTTCTATGGCTCGCAAGGACGTACCAGGGAGTTCACTTTCAAATGTTGCTCATTATTTTGGTGTTGGGAATCAACACAAGTTATCTTCACATCTGAAGAGACTTTCTCTTGAGGTACCATTAGTAAAAGCAGTAGTGAAGCATCCTGAATCCAATCCAAGTAATCTCTATATTCTCTCCTGAGAAAAGGAAGTAGACATAGCTGGCGACTCCCATTTCTAGTTTATGCAATCTCAGAAAGCTATTGATGAAAAGCAAAAAGATGAAATTCATTTTGCTGAAGTTCAAGTGAATGAAGACAATCTTGTCTTGAGATCTGAAAATATGTACATGCACGAAGATCTCAATCAAGTTGAAAAGAATGCATCTATGTTTCAAGGTCATGAACTTGAACACGTGTTGCATAAAGGAATTTCCCAAAGGCATGATGAGGACCTTCCTATAAATAATTCAGATTTTCCCAAGTCTGAATATGGCGAACAACATACCAAAGTATGCAGTGTAGTCATATCTTCATCTAAATCACATGAAGGAGATCATTCTGATCAACATGAGGTTGCCATGGTTGATGAATCAAATGTTCAAGTTAAAACTGGTAAGAAGTATTCAATCTTTAACCAATCGAGGGGATGTCCAATAAGACATTTTGCTTGGTTGGAGGCCAATGGGAAGACAAGGGTTCCACTTGCACTTGAGCGTGAGGATAAACTTGAAGATGCAGCTAAAGATGCATTTGTAGATGCGCAGGAGTAGTCTAAGTTCAATGATTCATTTTGGAGCAATAGTATATCTGATATATTTTCAGAGGTAGTTGAACATGTTCATCTCTTTCAAGAAACAGTGTCTCAACTTCATCTACATGTAGCTACTAATAATCATGTAAGGCATTGCAAGTTGTTGAAGAAAGGCAGTTATTTTGTTGAACCTGTGAACGGTTTCATTTGAGAAGATTTCATTGATGGCTAGTTTTAATTAGGTAGGTTTTTACCTTTTCAATAAGTGCAAAGTGCATTTGCACGAGTTTGCATCTTGTTTTCGTAGATTTTCTTTGTGTTAGTCATTCTCAACTCTATTGCCCAATATATGGATAAAGGCACTTGAATTCTAGAGTTCTTCTCCCTTCATTCATTTGAAAGAACGATTGAAGAAAGATCCCTAATAGGATCCATCTATTATCACGGAAACTAGCAGCGCTCGTTCCAAGGATAACCCCCCTATGAAACTTGTTTGTTTCCTAGGTTTGTAATGTTCAAGCATGCAAAACGAGGCAATTTTCGATCCACCTCAAAATGTGTTCCAACGACTCAGATAGTCAATTTGAGCATCCCCCTGTGTTCGCCTTGTGAAGACCTTCGAAACGAGTGCTCACACGAACATTCACTGATCATACTTCATGAAACTCTCAAAAATGTAAAAGCTCCAAAAAATAGCGCTCCTACACTTGTTAAAAAAATTCTAAGTATGAAAAATGCAAGGGCGCCAAAAATCAGCACCCTTGCACTTAAGTGATTTCGGACCTTGGTGCAAAGGCGCTGATTTTTAACGCCATTGCACTTAACCTCCTAACTTAGTCAATTTTTTACTAAGGCGTCATTTTTTGGCTCTTTTGCATATTTCACTGAAAGTGCCACTATTTGTGCCTCAATTAAATGGGCGACTTGAGTTAGTTTTTAACACTTCTAAATCACTTAAAAGTGATTTTGGTTCACTCCATTTCATTCTTGAATTCTTTCTTTCACCTCCAAAGTGCAAGAGCTCTGATTTTTAGCGCCCTTGCACCTAAAGTCAGTTTTTGGTGCAAGAGCTCTTATTTTTAGTGCCCTTGCACCTAAAGTTAGTTTTTGGTGCAAGAGCTCTAATTTTTAGCACCCTTGCACCTAAACTCAATTTTTGGTGCAAGAGCTCTGATTTTTAGCGCCCTTACACTTTTGGCAGTTTTTGCCTTAACAACTTCCAAACCACTCTGTTTTCACTCCGGACCATGTTTCTCCACTCCCACATCGTTTTTCATATTTCGTCATTTGAAAATCATGCTTGCTCGACATCTTTGCTCACTCCACGCTTCCTAATGCTTCTTTTTTCGCTAACGTCTATTGATTCACCATCCTTGTAGTTTCTCTCCAGATTTCATCAAGTGATCTTGAAGCTGACATTTTTTGATCCAATGAACTATCCTAGATCTACAAAGAAGTCGTCATGCTGCAAGTTGATGATGCCAATTTTTCAAAAGCCTCAATACATGTCATTTGCAATATACGACTGACACTTGATAATCTCAAGATGCATCTTCGCAAGTGCAAGAAAATCCATTCATCCACCAAAAGGTCGATCACAAGAATTCACACCATTGTGGATTACACCATTGGTCTGGATGAAAAGTTCATGTAGGAGACCAAGAAGAAGTATGAAGACTTCGCGCCCAAGCAAGGAACCATGAAGATTCTTGATCTCTCACTATTGAACGTTTTGATGCATTCCCATATGCATTTTGTAAATAGTTTTTGACATCTTAAATGTCTTTTTGTAAAGTGTAATTACACCGAAAATATGAGATGTAATTTCACGGAAATAAATTACACTTTGACTTAGTCAAAGTTAGGGTTTCCTATTTTTAGTCAACTAATTTCCTAGATTAGCTCTTCCCTCTTTTTCTATAAATAAGAGGGATTTCTATTGTAATCTTCACCTTTTAGTATTTTGCAACGAAGTGTTGCCCTTTTGAAATGAACATTGAAACTTTGTGTTCAATTTTGTGAAATTGAATCTAATCAATAAAGAAGGAATTTCCATTTCAGACTTTGTATTGGAATCAATTCTCTTTTGATTTGAGTAAGATTGGTGGTGATTAGAGAATGGTATTTGAAGGCCTTCAAGTAGTTTATGTAAACTTTGTGTTACATCTATTTTTTGGATTTATTTTTATGTGTGGATATTTTGGTTGAACGATCTACAAGACTTTGTGCTTGTAATCATTCATGTTGTTCGAGGAATTGTTGCATCTAAGAAGACTTTGTGCTTCTAATGTGACAAACGATACTTTTGCAGATCCAACACTGAAAAAGCTATGGAACGACTTTGTGCCTTCGTGAGCTTTTCCTTTACTTTGTTATTATAAATCACATCTAGTATCTCTATGCTTTGCTTTGACAAGATAGAGATATTGGCATTACTGCTTTTTGTTACGTTTCAGTTATTAGATCTATAACTTTCAAATCGTGAAGCATTGTAAACATCTTCTCTGAAAAAAGAGAGAAGTATGAATGTAACACACACACACCCCCCCCATTTCGTAAGTGTAGTGTACATTTTGTAAGTACTTTATTAGTTTTACTATAGCTTTTGTTAGTAGTAAGAAGAGCGCCTCCCCTTTCTGAGAGGAGAGATTCTATCTCACATAGTTGTGGCTGAATTATAGGTTGTAATCTATTGAAAAGTTGATTATATAATTTTCACCCAACAGTTTTTTAAATATGAGATGTAATTTCACGAAAATAAATTACACTTTGACTTAGTCAAAGTTAGGGTTTCCTATTTTTACTCAATTGATTTCCTAGATTAGCTCTTCCCTCTTTTCTATAAATAAGAGGGATTTCTATTGTAATCTTCACCTTTCAGTATTTTGCAATGAAGTGCTACCCTTTTGAAACGAACATTGAAACTTTGTGTTCAATTTTGTGAAATTGAATCTAATCAATAAAGAAGGAATTTGCATGTCAGACTTTGTGTTGGAATCAATTCTCTTTTGATTTGAGTAAGATTGGTGGCGATTAGCGAATGGTATTTAAAGGCCTTCAAGTAGTTTATGTAAACTTTGTGTTACATCTATTATTTGGATTTACTTTTATGTGTGGATATTTTGGTTGAAAGATCTACAAGACTTTGTGCTTGTAATCATTCATGTTGTTCGAGGAATTGTTGCATCTAAGAAGACTTTGTGCTTCTAATGCGACAAACGATACTTTTGCAGATCGAACACTGAAAAAGCTACAGAACGGCTTTGTGCCTTCGTGAGCTTTCCCTTTTCCTTTACTTTGTTATTATAAATCACATCTAATATGTCTACGCTTTGCTTTGACAAGATAGAGATATTGGCATTACTGCTTTTTGTTACATTTCAATTATTAGATCTATAACTTTCAAATCGTGAAGCATTGTAAACATCTTCTCTGAAAAAAGAGAGAAGTATGAATGTAACACACCCCCCCATTTCGTAAGTGTAGTGTGCATTTTGTAAGTGCTTTATTAGTTTTACTATAGCTTTTGTTAGTAGTAAGAACGGCGCCTCCCCTTTGTGAGAGGAGAGATTTTATCTCACATAGTTGTGGCTGAAGTCTAGGTTGTGTAATATATTGAAAAGTTAATTACATAATTTTCACCCAACACAATAAAAGATTTTTTTTGAGGTTCTTGGGTCAAAAATACAATTGATCTATGACTTTTTGGGCCTTATAGATGTGATAAAGTCAAATTTCTTCAAAAATGATGATAACCTGTTGGATCTTGCAAGCACATCCCAAATGAAATTCTCATAGATCTAACCAATAATGTCTAATTTGGACATAAGAAAAGAAGATTTTACTCTCACACACTTTGGACCCAATGGTGAACTCAAATTTACTCCATCAAGCTTTAAAAAAATGTGCAATACAAAGCCACAAAAAGAACCCCCAAGAATTTGGTCTCTCAAGATTTTCTAATTATTGAGGCCATCATTCAATGCAATACAAAAGCATGCTTAGCTAGTGAGAAAAAACAAGATCTCAAATCCTATATCTTCTAAAACACCAACCTTAAACACTCTCCTACTCTAATACCAACTAAGATTTGGCTATGAAGGTAGCTACCCAAGGTCTAATACTTTAACAAGAGGGATTATGAATTGAGAAAATTATGGAGGCCAAGGCCATCTTAATATTATTTCTATAAGAATCCCTTGATTCAATGCAATGTGTAAGATGCACCATCCTTGCATCACACCTCAATGGCTATGTAGTGAACATTTTACTACACTCAAATTTTAACAAAAATCTCCATTCTATTAAAATTTTGTAGATCATATGGCAAGTTGAGCAATAATAATTTTTAATTTGTGTCATCTTTTAAATAAATGTATTCCCTTCCCCCCCAACAAGGAGTGTGAGACATACAACTTGATGTGAATCCAACAAATTCAAGCAATCACTCTTGTTAAAATAATCCATATTTGTTCAATTGTTTCTACCCAATGAAGGAAAGGTTTCTTGTTGAAGGTAGCTACCCAATTGAACAAATATGATATTTCCTTTAACAACCACAGCATCTTCATCTTTAGTTGACAACCATTAGTTTTTTCTAACTATGAAGTTATTGGCATAATATTCCTTGGGAAATTTACAAAAGGTATATTCACCATTAGAGATAGTCTCCTTTGTGGATTGCATCCATTTCCCATGTTATAAGTGCAATGTTGTCTCATAACTTTTAACATCCCTACCATTTGGTGAATATAATAGTTCATCCTAGGAGTCATGTTTCATAAGCTCGTCTTTCAACCTCCTTTAAGGTAGTGGTGTGATTCATATTAAACATGTGGCATGCCCTTAGGCATTGTAACTAATCGTGAGATTCTCTACAATCTCTTAAAGTTTTTTTTTTGTCGGCCTTTGATGAACTCAATAGAGATAGATTCTTTAATCCTCATCCAAAAATTAGCTTAACAACCTTAATTAGATATGGATAAAATGATTGATCTCCAACATGATAATTTTATTTGGAATTTCATTTATCAGGAGTTGCATGTAAGATAATGGCTTCAACATGCTACAATTACTAATCTTGTGTCTTTATTTTGATTGACCTAGAAAAATTTGAACATTGTTGCTGGAATTTCCCTAGAGACCATGACACATTGATTTAGATCCATATCATATCCTCTCCATTTTATTCAAAAAAACCATTCCCATAAGGGTTCCTCTCTTTGAGTCAATTCTCATTGACCCACTTGTACTATTTTATTTTATTTTTAAAATAGGGTGTTTCAACTATGGAAATCAAGAAATAATGTCTTGTTTAATAAGGAATCCATCAACAATATATGTCATCGTAATGGAAGATCAACATGCTCCCCCTTTTAGAATAGATTCAAACTCACATATAGAACATTGCCTTGAATTTTCAATGCCTCCAAGAAGCATTGGGGGAGTAAATAGGCACTATGAGTTGAGTGCAATTGGAGTTGCCACCTAACATGGCTTCTATAGTGGTGCCTAGTTGCAAAGTAATTACTCTCAATTGCCCTTCCAACCATTTGTTCACTTTCTTCTTCTAGCTAAGATATTTGTCCCTATCCTCTCATTTGGACAAGCTTGTCACTATTGCATCCTCTCATCGATTTTTGCTTGCATCATGGTAGTGTTCAGCATGGTTATGACTTTGGCTTTCATGGACTTTGTTTCACTAGATGATGCTCATATGAGTAGGAATCTAGTGAGGATATTTTGTCATAGGGATTTATTTCTTACAGGAATCATCATCTACAATTCCATGAGTTTGTTGTTGGATTTCCATAATTATATGCATTTTTTTTCTATTTTATTAGGTGTTGTGCTCTACCCTTATAGCATTTAGACCTTAAGTTTATTTTTGTCTTTTCTAATACATTTGTAAGCTTACATGATTTAGTACTTTTTTGTTACCTATTATGAGATTACTTGTTTAAACATTTTTTAGCATGTTATATGATATCCTCTATGAACACATCATGCACACCAACCACTTATATTATACCACCATCAATGAGCTTTACAAATTAATTGAGTTAACATAAATATGATGAGGTATCATAAAGAATGAAGGGCACAATTTTCACTTTAAATCTTAAGGATGAACATATAAAATGAAAAATTCTTCACTTTGTGTTTTTGTTTAAAGTAAAAGAAATGTTGGTATAAGCACAAGAGGCACATAATCCATCTTGAATACATGATGTTCAACATGTTCTTTTTATGACCAAAATCAAAAAAGAGACACAAATGGATTTAAGAGAACCATAACCAAATAAGACAAGTAGTGGCAATGTAACTATGTATTGTGCTAACTACATTGAAACAACACTAAACATTAAGCTTACCATAATATAAAATCATATAAATGTTGACACTAGGGGGCACAATCTAAAAATAACTACTAGGTGAGGGTATGGCAATTAGGTGTGAGATAACAACATAGATAATGTTGAATTGTACATCTAGCTGATACCAAGATGTTTCAATTGTTCAACATTTGTATTATGGTTGTCAAATTCTAGTACAAAGAAGATAAATCTCTCTGAAGACAACAATAACATAGAGTTCTTCAACATCTATAACCATGTTCAACCTTGCAATGAGATGCTTCATTTTGCCAATGCAATAGCCATTGTTAAATTAAACTTATACAATAATGTAAATCTTAAAACAAGACCACTAAAAGTATGGTTTATAACAACTAGACTTCAAGGACACCAATGTGTGAAATGTAGAGTATAGGTGGGATTCTCAAAGGTCACACTTGAAATGGTTTGAGGTCTCCCATTCATACTCCAAGAAAGTAATGTAAAATGGCACGATTCAATTGTTGTGAGGTGCCTTGCACAACCTCAACTACTATTACAATTGGTTTATTTATTTTATTTTATCTTGAATTAGTGCAACTAGACACATGGATGGTGATCAAATGTTATGGACATTATTAAGACCCTAAACATGTGGAGCAAATTCACCATCCCATCAAATGTTGCTCCCTATCTATGACATCCTCAATGGCCTGTGTAGCTTGTGATAGTCATCATGCTTGAAAATATAGAGTTGTTTCAACATCCTCCATTACAATATGTGTAGAGTTAGTTATGTGAAACAAGTGTTGACACAACTAGTTAACAAGGACAACAAACTGAGACAAATTTTGAAAAGCAATGTATGATAATAATGAATCCCATCTAATAACTCCTCTTAAAGTACCTGTATTGATTTAGTCAATATATTTCTACAATAATATTGAATGAGTGTTAGAACATAGGCGCATGTCAATCGTGTTATGATTTGTACAATGTTATAAAAGAACCAACAATCATTAATTAGTCTTATTGGATTTAATGGGTAGCATATGGATTCAATTAAATAAATTAATAAAATGTGTAACATGAGTTAATTATATACAAATCACCCCAATATTATTAGGTTGTGGTCATTTATAATAGATTCATATTATTGTATAACATCATGTTAATTAGAGTAAGAAAATAATGAAATGTAGTAAAATTGGTTGATATATGATAGCATGAGATTTTGTATTGTGACTTCTTTCTTGAGTACCATTTTTATATTAGTTTAATCTTACTTCAAGAATATTTTTCAGACACATTTGTACACATGTAACTTCTATTGTGCACTTTTTATTTTAAAAATTAATATATTTTCACATGTCATATTTAAATCTTTAAATTGGATGAGAAGTATTATATAAATTGAGAATCATTTTACTGGTTAAGCTTTCTATTTAGTGATCATTTTGGAACATATGGGATGCATTGAAGGGAGTCGGACTTCCAGCAGTTTTGTCTATTTTTTGAGTCAACTCTCAAGAATGCGGAAGATTGTCATTCTATCCAAATAAGTACATTGGATGTTATTTCTTTCATCGGGAACAGTAATTTTTAGATCTATTGATCACATAGAATAAAATAGAAGACTTTTAACGTCCACAAGACCAAAAGAAGACCTATGGAACAGATATGTAGTAGCAATAAAGACCATACTAGTTAAATAGAAATCCACCGAAGGATTTGTTATGGAACCCCAGTTCTTGGAATTTTGGACAATTAATGGTGCGGCTATGGTCTAAATATTTTGAGGAACCACTGAATGTTCGATTATATTAACTGACTGAAAACAAAATATTCTTAGGAAGATAAAAGCATTGTTTTATGGATATACATGAAATGGATCTTCCAGAGCCACAAGACAGAAGCAAAAAATGGTAAGAAAGGAACAAAATGGATGACGAGTACAAAACAAAAATAAAAGGAAGTCTAAACCTTAGATTAGGTTAAAAAAGAAAAAGAAGGATAATGCTTTATTTCCTACCAAAGAAATTTCCATATTGTGGTCACGAGCTTTCATAGAGAAGGGCATTGTTTCCATAAACCTATAAAGGTAGCCCATTTTCAGCATCTAGGTTTAGAGAGCTATTATTCAGTCTCAACAGATATTCTTTTACCTTAATGATTGATGATCCAAAACGTCTTTAATTTTATAACACAGATTCTCGTACATAGTCAATGTGAAAACACGTCAGATAATTCCAAATTCACAGTTAACTTATTGGGGTAATGAACCTCTATCAAAATGGATATTAACTTGTTTGGAAGTTCTTTTGAGGGATTGATGAGAGGACCATAGTACTTTAGAAAACCCATTTATTTGCCATGAAAGGACAATGGAAAAACTTAAGGGATATTTTTAATGGTGAAGTAGAAAATGTGCAACTCTCATCATATAATAATAGATCTTATATAATTGTTGATATTGCAGAGCATGCCACCATACGACAACATAAAACCTGCAAGTATAAAAGACCTATCGTTAATATTAATTTTACCCTTTAGGCATAATATACACGCAGTAGTAACAATTATGGAACATGTTTTTTAGAGCATGCCTTTTTTTTATTTAATATCCCAGATTAAATCTTTTTATATTGAAAAAGATAGTTTGCAAAGCATATGGCTCTAACAACCACTCAACAGTAACCAATACAAAGTTCACATCAAAGCCTATAAATGAACTGTTGACTATCAACAGCAAAATACTCCAGAAAAGGTATACCACTGTAGCAACTCTCGGGGAACATTAAAAAAAAAACAGATTATTATCACAAATTATCCACCCCATATTATAACATAAGATTCAAGAGAACTTACATAAATGAGAAATTATCTTAGTATACAAAGCTTTGTCAATTCACACCAAGTCTTTTGTTGGCATGTCAAGAAGTGGAAAATGCAAATATATTAGACTAGTTTATTTCTTTTTAGTCAAAACACAAATCATAATACTGCTTGCAAATATTACATGTTGGCCTGCTAAATCAGATGTAAGATCAAGTATAAGTAGTATCAGTAATAAGTTAAAATACCCGAAACCACTTTTATTAGTACCTGACCAAAAGTGGCACACCAACTCCAATGCCATGTGCTTATGAATTCAAGCATCCCAACTAATAAACCATATTATCCAAGAATCTACAGACAAGTTAGAGATCATTGAAGGCTAATCTTCTTTTTTACATACCTCCATATAACATTGTCTTAGAAGGTGAACAGTTTCAAGGCTATGACCTGAAAAGATAATAAGCTAAAGAATTGACAATATTCTTATCAATTCAAAAATTATGCAAGGAAAATGCCAGAGAAAACTAGCACAACCAAGAAAATTCTTAAAAAACTAGCACAACAAAGGAAAATAAGCATGCTCGGCTCCCCAAATGTAAGCTAAAATTATAGATGCCTGACAGAAGACATCATCAATTAACAAGATGGAGACTTTATAGAATATCAGATAAGAGGCATTTTCCTGTTGTGTACTTCAAGCTCAACATCGCAAAATGACTAAACTTGTCTTCCATGGTTATCCACTACTTAAGGACCAGAATCATTGCTAGAGTCATTTTTTCTATCCTTCAACTGCGATGAGGTATAGGAGCCTGACGCGTCCAAGAAAAACTTCTTGCTTGGCTTAATACCATTAGCATTCATACTTTTCAGAAGCTTTTCTACCAGATGTGTCTCTTTGGCTCTTGTGTATGATTTGTATAAGAGTTTATAAGTTGAAGTTTGAGGTTCTATACCCATACTACTTGCATTACGAAACAATATATCTGCCTCATCAAATAGTCGATTATTACAATAGACCTCAAGTAAAGCATGTAAAGTAGAAATTGACAGCTTGATATTTGTGTCTATCATTTCAGAAAATATCTCTCTTGCTTTTGTTACATTAGCACAATGTCCATATGCAAGAATCAAGCATTCATACGTAACATGGCTAGGTTCATAGCCTAAGCTAGTCATCTTTTTATAGACTGATTCCACCTTTTCTATACGCCTGGCCTTTCCATAGTTGGTAATCATTGAATTGAAAGTTGGCAATGAAGGTTTCTCCTTAAAACGTAACAAGCTTGTAAAAACTTGTTCCATTTTGCTAAAATCTTGACGCCTACCATAGGCATCTATGAGTAAATTGAAAGTAATTATATCTGGCTTGCATTTGTTGTTTTTCATGCGACCAAGTTCTTGCTCCATTTCTGCAAGCATTCCATTTTTACCATAAGCATCCATCACACCATTGTATGTGTAAGCATCTGTTTCAATCTTACAATTTTGGATCTCCCTAAACAATGCATCAACCTTATCCACCTTTCTAGCTTGTGCATAAGCTCTAAGAAGAATATTGTAAGTTACAATGTTGGGTTGACATCTAGCTTTCTCCTTCATTTTCTCCAAATACCCAAATGCTTTTGCAAGGGCCTTTTCCTTATCTTTAGTGTGCAAATGTGCTTGAATTACTGCATTATATACCGAGGTGTCAGGTCGACATCCACTCTTCCGCATCTCTGCAAAAAGCCACATTGCCAATCGAATTTGGCCTTTCTTTCCCATTATTGATATCAACTTGGAATAAACACCAGTGTCCACATGGTACCAATTTTGTTGTTGCATCCATCTGAATACCTAGTAATCAATGTATTGAGCTTAGTCCATTTATTATATATAAGCATAAGAAACATAATTTGAACCAACAACACATAAAATTATAATTTTTTACAAATTATACGACCACTGGTACAAATGCAAGCATGGCACAAGGGACATCAAAGTTTGGCAATAGTGCAACTACAAGGGTGAAATTTTAATTGCAAATATTACTGCGATTGAACATTAATATATATGATTTGGTTGAAATCTGAATGTATTGCTCTCCAATTTATCAAGGGATGATGTTGTTTCTAGTGTGGTGGAACATTCTGATATGATACAGGTTTCAGACCTTGGTACTCATAGGTCAATCGATGAATGGTAAGAAAATCTCATTGTGAACTTATCAGATCTCAGGTTAGATACTCCAAATTTTTAACATTCTGAAGAAGGGCTTGGGATTTGTTATTACTCCTTGCCACATCCCGTCTGAAAGATTTTATGGCAGAAATTGATAATGCTTAAGGTTTCTTCCTGAGGAGATGGAAGAGGAGTTAAGACAGGAAGCAGAAGCACTGAGGCATGCCAGACCACCAAAGAATAGAATTTCCAAGAACAAACAGTTCCCTTTAAAGAGATTAAAAGAGAGTATTAAATAAAGGAGGATAAAGACTGAACAAGGTGAGTTATGAAGCCAAGATGGAAGACCATTGCATGGAAGCTACAGAAAAAAAATTCAATCCAGCCTCAATAAGTGTAAAAAGGGCGTCGAGAGCTATCAAAAAATCCTTAATGGAAGACAATATAGAAATGAAAAACAACAATGAAGGAGGAAATTGCACCAAGGATTTATGGAGCTCAAAAAATAGTAATACATAGAACAGGGATTCCATTGAGACCAATTGTCAAAAGATTATAGGACAGACTCTCCAACTTATAAAATTGTAATGTACATGGCCAATAGGATCAAGCCCTTGGTGGGGAAGACCTCTTATTTCATTAAGGATTCTTCCCACCTTGTTAAGTTAATTAAAGACAAGTTGATGATGAAGACACAATGATGAGCTTTGACATGGTGTTGCTCTTCACAAAGGTACCAGTTGAAGATGCAATCAATATAGCCAGGTCTCACACAAACAAGGAACGAAGACCTCTTATTTCATTAAGGATTCTTCCCACCTTGTTAAGTTAATTAAAGACAAGTTGATGATGAAGACACAATGATGAGCTTTGACATGGTGTTGCTCTTCACAAAGGTACCAGTTGAAGATGCAATCAATATAGCCAGGTCTCACACAAACAAGGAACTACTTCTTTAGTCAAGTTATAATTAAGGTCTTCTCTCTTCTTTTAGAAGCATCATCTATGAACTCTGAGGATGTGGCAATGGGCTCAACGCCCTCTGATTTGTAACTAGTCAAATTCAACTTGAAATTAGTAAAACATAAAATTTAACTGTTGTTCTACTTACTAGAACAAATGATTGTTTTATAGGACTGAATATTGCTCAAAACCAGAGAATAAAATGCAGAAAGTAAAAGAGAAATTCAACACCAGAACTCAGATTTTTATCACAGAAAACCCCAAACAGGAAAAACCAGCTTGCTAGCAGCAATTGC
Organism: Sequoiadendron giganteum; assembly: GCA_007115665.2. Taxonomy (NCBI): domain Eukaryota; kingdom Viridiplantae; phylum Streptophyta; class Pinopsida; order Cupressales; family Cupressaceae; genus Sequoiadendron; species Sequoiadendron giganteum. The sequence goes on along the minus strand of CM021104.1, from coordinate 499,767,545 downwards.
ATGTATGTAGAAAAGAACAAGTAAAAAGAATATATAAAAATAGAAGTTACTCCAATGTCTCACCATCAAACTCCAAATGACTTTTACAGCTGAGTTTTCTTAATTTTGATCACTACAACACTCACAGAAGCCTCCAATGAAGCAAATTCCTCATGCCTTCAAATAGATGTTGGAAAATCCCCCTTGTGTGCTAGAAGGATCCAAGAGTAGAATTGGAAGCGGAAGAGTTAGTCCGTTCATCTCAAATTCCAGAATTTGTCTATCATGACAAAACTACAGGTTTGGTCAGACAACAATGTTTCTATTGAAGCAGTTTCATTTCTGAGAGGTAGTTTCATAATGCCTATTGTCAGAAAGTTGAAACCAATATCACAAAAAAAATTGGCGACTCTAATGAAAACTATGTGGTTTATAAATTATAAATTTTATGTACATTTGTTTCAAACCAAGGTTACACAGGGACAACAGGGATGCATCCCCCCCTCTGAAACCCTCATCCTTGTCCCCAACAACATTTCCAGAATAGCAGGCACAGCACGAGACATCCCTTAGCCATCCCCATTTCTTGCCAAAAAATCAAAACATTCCTAGAACATCAATAAAACCTATGGAACATCAATGGGACATTTGGCAGTCTCTAGGAAAGCCAGGTACATTCAAGACATCCCTCAGCTGTCTCAGGGACATCCAAGTATCCTAACACAAAAATAACAATTACAAAAGGAAAAAAAAAGAACAAAATGAAAGATTTTTTATTTTAATAAAAAATAAAAAATCGTCCTTTTTATAATACTTCCATTTATTTATTTTTTAAGAATTTTTATAAAGGGCATAGCGGGGCCATAAACCCTTCCACAGTCCTTATGCAACCCTAAAAGCCTCGAAACTTAAAACATAAAAAAAAAAAATTGTTTACCATTTGATTTGAGTTTTTCAATAGTTTTTAAGTAGCTTGAAGACAAAGAAGGAAAGAAGGAAAGAGGAAGACAATTTGCAAGCTGCAACCAATCTTTGAAGGTCATTTTCAGCCATTACAAGGTAGGCTCTTCAAACAGTATGGCTGTGTAACAGTTTGTTTTCATTTTATTTTATTTTTTCCATAAAACTTAGGGACATCATTTGCTTTTGTTTTCAGTTTACTCTTTGCTGTCAGTCACACAAAACCAGTCCTACAGCAGCCTGTCACACAGTTCTTTGCAAGTAAAAATATACAGCAGTGATGAGTGTGAGATGTAGGGTGATGAAGAAAATGTCAACATAAACCAAAAGAAAAATGAAGTTAAAGGGAGTGTTGGGATTCCCGTTCTTTTGAAAATACAAGTATTGTTGCAACAAAACAATTTGCATGCTCTTCACCCACTCTCAAGGATTTTGCAAAAACCCTTTCAACTCCAAAAAGCCCTTGATGCAATCTGTCACTGTTTTGAGCAATAATCAGTTCAAAAATGCAGGGGGCAGCAAGCATTGATTGTCATATTTGCAAAACTGATTTTCATGGCAGCTATAGTAGGGTTGGGCACCATTTATTCAGTAAGAGTGGACATGGTGTTAGGGTTTGTGGGAAAATAAAGTTGGAATACAAGATTAAAAATGGCAAATTTGGTTGAGGAGAGTCAAGTAAAAACTACTGCTAGTAGTTGTGCATCCATGCCATTGCCATTTATTCAGGACTATTGCAATGTATCAGCTAGAGAGGGTTATGATAGAGAGAGCAGGAAGGCCACTTCTATTTCAAGTAGAAAAAATATAGTAGTAGGCTTGTTGAATTTCAACAACGTGAAGATGTCAATGATTCAATGACCAATTTTTTTATACCCTTGCCATCCCATTTCATTTGGCAAGGTCTCTTTATTTCAAAGATATGTTGAGAAAAACAAACGCAATTGGACCGATTTATGTAACCCCTAAAGAACACAAATTGCATCCCTCCCTCCTCAACAAACAATATTCAAAGGTGAATTTACTAGGACATGAGAAAAACATTGATTAGAATTTAGGACAAGTTCTATTGTCATGAACACATGGACTAATATTAGACATTGGCCACTTGGTAATATTATTGTTGAATGTCTTGCTAGTTCATACTTTCTTAGAGCCTTCATATTAGACATTGGCCATAAAAAAGGTTGGGCCTTCCAATGTTGTGCAAATTTTGAAGATTCACCTCATGTTTGTAAGTTAGTTGGTTTGATGGTCGAAAGCACTTACAAACACATTTTTTGGACTCAATGTTATGTACATGCTTTGAACAATACTCTGGAAAACATCAGAATAAATAGATTGTGTGGGAAAATGGCAGTTGAAGCTAGAGATACTAGTTGAAACTAGATAGGTCAGCTATTTCATTTTGCTTAAGAGGATGTTGGAGGTACAAGAGACTCTACAATCCATGCTGGTTTGCGGAGACTAGAAAAAGTGCATTGAATCAAAGACATGGGAAGAAGGTGAGACAAAGGGTCCTTGATGATGTTTGGTAAGATTTTTTTTTAATATGTTTGTACTTTGTTTTTTTTTTTATTTAAAAATTAGCATTGTTAATGTTTTTATAATGTTTTAAATGTTACTTGCAAATATATTTGCCCTGTCATATCATTTGCAATAGGGGTAATCAAGTATGTTGATACAAGCTCTCCTAGTCTTGGAGATATTTATGAAGCTTTTGATGATGTGCTTCATCAAATGAAGCAAACAATTCATGGCAAGGATCTTGAAGTATATAGTATGATGAGCAAAGCAAGTCTATTGTCATAAAGAGGTGGAATACAATGAAAACCCCTCTTTATATGTTACCTATGCTCTCAATCTCAAGTGGCATGCAACTAGACCTAGCAAAGCTTCTCCTCATCATGACGATGAGGTAAAGGAAGGGTCCCGAAATGTTCCCCTTAATTTTTTCCCTTGTTTTTCAGTTCACGTCAATGCAATCATGCACCCGTTAAGAATTAGCTCCAAATCAAAACACTACTGAAACAGCTCTAACCAATAATGCGCCCTAAAACCACTTAAGGAGGAGGGGCAGGCATATGGTCAGAGGATCCCTAGGATCTAATAACTTGATAACAATTGAAATAGAGAGCTAAACTCAACACCAAGAATGTGCATGCAAGATCCTTTTGCAAGGCGAGGTGCTAACATATGGTGGAGTGCTAGTTATAAAACTGAAAATAACACTTCTTCTGCTGACGCAAGCATCCACAAGCAGTGGGAGTACTCCACTTATTTAGTGGGTGTGATTATTACACTTATTTGAAGGCGGCAAGCTAGCCATTTAACCTCACTTCCACTTAAACTGTGGGGGGTATACAATCCACACAACCACTTATTTTTTGTGGGGGGGAAATGTATAGCACTTAGGATGGAACCAAACTTTGGGAGTCGTGGATTTAATTTGTCAATCTTTAGAGTCCTACATTCGACAAATGAAAGGCAAGGACCAATAGGGTCACCCTTGCACAAATCGATGCACTGGCACAGGCAACTTCCCATTCACCTACTCTTATAGGTTGTTGCTAGTTCCTCTATTGTAGAGGGGAAGTGGTCCGCCTATAGATTCATCCACTCAATTAAGAGGAACAAGCTTTCCTCTAAATGAGCAATAAAGGTAGTTGTAGTTCATTATGCTTTGGAACTTTAGTATCAGTAGACTCCAGTGATTGATAGACTCCAACCACATGTTGGGATGTTGATCCTGAAGGCATTAGACAAAATTAACAAGAGGAGCAACTGGGATTAGTCAAGATTGTATTGGACAAGCCACAACTTGATATATAAAGTGATCAAGATTCAAAGACTTATTTTGATATTGATAGCCCAAATGAGGTATAATTGTACTTAGAGTTAGTATTATATTTTTAATGCTTCCATGTCTATCAAAAAAATTTGAGTTTGAATTTTGAATAACTAATCAGAAATTTTTATCTAATTTTTTTTTGCTGCTATAGTGCTGTCAGTGACGTAATATTTTGCAAAAAGACAATTTATGTTTTACTTTATTTTTTTTACTGTCGCTATACTGCTATCACTGGTTGATACAACCATGTCTATTACATTTTGAATCTTTGATTTAATCTTAATATAGAATTCAATACATTATATGAATATCTAAACTTAAATTTTGATGTCATGTAGAGTTAAACTTGAGAAATTTGAGTATCCCGATATATATATATATAAATAAACTGTTGTCCCTATCCCAAAAACACTGTGCAACATTGTTTCAAACTGATTACAACCATTATAAAGAAGAAGGTAAGGAATAAATAAATGAATTGCCATTATTAGTGATGCTGCTGCAAAGTGATTCTACTGCCTCACCACCTGCTAATAATTGTGATTAAGCTGTGAAAACATGGTGGGAAACCTTTGGGCACTTGAAAGGTAAGAAAGTAAAGGAATGCAAATTAGCTAGCGCAGCTGCAAATTATTCCTCCATTTTGTCTAAAGCCCTAGAAAGAAACCAATCAATCAAGCCAAAATTCACTACCAAAAGCTTTATGTTAATGTTCTCTTCTTAAAAAGCCAACATCTCATGCTCTACCAATACATTCCATAGAGAGCATGCATTATATATGCTTCCTTTTTCCCATGTCATTGTTTGACCTTTATGGAATGAAACTAGGGATAAAATGTCTAGAGCTAGATGAGAATGGTTGAAAAGACCATTGTGTCAAGGTGTGACCTATGTTACCAGGTCCCTTAGGAACCCTCACCCCCTCAATACCCGTATGGGTCCAGTCTAGGCCCATTTCTCCACTAGGTTTGCCCAAGGTCCCGAACCCAAGCCAAACCCAGGGAGACACCTAGACACTAAAAGTTTTTTAAAAAATTTATATTTTTTTTGAAGAAAAAATTACTCTCAAAAGCACAATTTCACTTGCTTTCTTTCATTTCACAAACACATTAGACCAAAACAACATTTTTTGCCTCCAAGCTGCCATTGTTGGGTTTTGAACATTGCTTCATTTTTTCTTTGAAGGTGAGAGCTACAAGAGAGTTAGACCAACACCAATAGGGGAGAAACAGCTGCACAAAGAAGATTTAACCATCAATGGTGAGTGAATCCTTTTCTTTCAAGTTTTTGAATAATTTTAAGATTTTTCAACCTTTTTTTTTTTTTTAAACTTTTTTGACTTATTTTTAACCTATTATGAATAATAAGGGGTTATAATGCCGTTTTTCTTTTAACATTGTTGGGTTGTAAATATGATTTTTTGTTTTATGTTCATACAGAATTAGTAGTTCTAGTTCAGTTGCCCTGAATGCAAAGAGTTCATTTATATTTGATGTAGTGTCACCTCTTTAGCAACATACAATGTTACACCCCAATTTGTAAGCTACTACGTAATAGTATTGCATAGGGCCGAATGAGAACTCAACGCTTG
>CM021104.1:499703262-499754121 GCA_007115665.2 Sequoiadendron giganteum | reverse complement strand
GACGTCACATTGCCTCCATAGTAGCAATTCAGACCGATTTCAAGGAGAAAGTACTCCATAAATGTAAAGAAGATGAATACTATCTTCAAGTTAAGCAAGCACTTATAAAAAACCCTCAAGATTACAAGTACGAAGGTTTTCAATTTGAGCCTAGTGGATTGCTTAGGTACAAAGGAAGAATGTATGTACCCGATGTGAAAGAGTTAAGAAATTTGGTATGGAAAGAAACTCACGAGGCACCTTATTCCGGACATCTAGGAGTGACAAAAATGATGGCTGATATAAAACCATTATACTTTTGGAAGGGAATGAAAGGAGACGCTACTACGTAGCAAAGTGTCTTGAATGCCAAAGGGTAAAAGTTGAGCATCATCATCCTGCAGGTTTGTTATACCCCACATGATATACCTGAAAGGAAGTGGCAAGTTATAAGTATGGACTTTGTGCAGGGTTTACCTATGTCAAGGAATAAGCATAACGCCATACTAGTAGTAGTGGATAAGCTTACAAAGGTAGCACATTTCATATCGAGAAATTTAACTGATGGAGCGCCAATCATAGCAAGGAAGTTTGTGCAAGAAGTGTTTAGATTGCATGGAATTCCAGAAAAGATTATCTCCGATAGAGATGCAAGAATCACTTCTAGGTTTTGGCAAACCTTGTTTGCAGCACTTGGGACTCAATTGAATATAAGTTCAACATATCATCCAGAGACGGATGGGCAAACTGAAAGGGTAAATCAAGTATTGGAGGACCTACTTCGAGTGTATTGTATGGATCAGCAATACAAGTGGGAAGATTATTTACCTTTAGTCGAATTTGCTTATAACAACTCATATCATTCTACTATAAGGATGGCAACTTTTGAAGCCTTGTATGGTCGAAAGTGTCGAACCTCGATAAGTTGGGATAAACTTGAGGATCGAGTAAGTCTTGGACCAGAAATGTTAGCAGAAATGGAGGAGCAAGTGAAAGTTATTAAGCAAAGGTTAGCCGAAGCTAACAGTCGACAGAAAAGTTATGCAGACGACAAGAGAGTTCCCCGTAATTTTGTCATAGGTGACAAAGTACTTCTAAGAGTTAAACCTCATAAGAGTTCCATCAAGTTTGGAAAATCCTCTAAGTTGGCCCCACGCTATGTAGGACCTTTTGAAGTACTTGAGGAAGTAAATCCCATAGCCTATCGAATCGCTTTGCCACCAGCTCTTGCCAAAATGCATAATGTCTTCCATGTGTCCTATCTTAAGAAATATATCCCAGGTGATAGTCAATTGATTGATTGGACTACCTTACAGGTACGGGATCCCGGAGTTATAACTCTCGAGCCCGTAAAGGTGCTGGAAATGCGTAGGCTTCACTTATGTAACAGAGATGTCTCTCAATGCAAAGTTCAATGGGATCAATACTCAGGCGACTCTGCAACTTAAGAGGATTACACGAAAATTCAGCAGAAGTTTCCAGACATTCTCAAAGCTTTTGAGAATGATGAATAAAGTAGATTTAGTTTTATGTTTTGAATAATAACCTTGGGTCATCAAGGACGATGAATCATAAGGGGGGGGAGTATGTTACACCCCGATTTGTAAGCTACTACGTAATAGTATTGCATAGGGCCGAATGATTGTAATGAGAACTCAACGCTTGAATAAAATATGTGTACCTTGTTATCAATATGAGTGTTGTTACATTTAATGATTGTCTCATTTTAATGTATTTCTATTGATGTCATTCTTGGTGTATCAATGCATATTAAGTAATAGAATTGATAATATTCTAACTTGTGAAATGTTATATATACTGTTTATGTTGTGAGCATTTGACTTCCGTGGACGTATGTCAGTGGATGCAGGTATATGTACCATTCCTCCAGGCGGAGGCGAAATATCACTTGGGAGAGGGGCTTGGTCGGTTAACCGGTAATGTGAACTATCTGAGCATACACACACTTCACTGTAGAGTGAGTAATTGAGTCGGTTGTGTTAGATGAGTCATCCATAGTCATAGATTGGCATTAGGAGTCGTGTCTTCTTCTGTGCATTTTATGTGAGGTGTTTATCATCAAAGGAAAGCTTTAACCAGGCATGCTTAAATATTCTCAATACATTACATCTTTGATCTTTTGTGAAGTCATATTCAATATCTTTGTTAGATAAATGAAGTTATTTGTTGTTGTGTGATGTTTGCAATAGACTGTCCAAAAGCTTGCATTGAGTAAATAAGTCATAGATGATGCATGATTGTTTAAGAGAGTATTTATTCGTCTCGAAGGTTTAGGTAATGTATTTAGTATTATTGCTTTACTTGTATGATCTTTGTATAAGGAGCATATTTGATACCTTAGATATTAATACTAGGACTGTGATGAGAGCTTGATTTAAGTACAATGTAGCCAACTAAGTTATTAGTTTAACTCGGTAAAGCTAGCTAAACTCCTAGGAAATATTCATTCCCGTATAGAAGAGAATAGGAGAAGTACTTGCGATGCAGATTCATCCCAGTAGGAATACTTGATGTAGGATGTCTTTGGTACGGATTACCATGATAGGACAAAAGACCTAAGCGTAATGTAAGATAGCCCTAAGTCAAATCAACCTTGAATAGTGTATGTGACAGTTGATCCTCAGTAGAGATGTTGTATGAACACTTTGGCCAAAGTAGTGTAATGAACAAAACATCCTCTTAGATTGGGCGATGATTACACTGTCAAGATCACCGTGATCCCATATTGCATACAAGATCGAGAGTTTACCGGATGTACAGGTTCTAGTTATGTAGGACACACCACTATGCTCAGTCGATTTACAGTATCGGTTACTCTACCAATCCCTTCATTGAAGGGAGGGCCATCTATCGAATGGTAGATGTGCGAGGGACCGCATTATAAGTCTTTGGTTGGCAGAAAAGCGCCCGAGTGATGTTTCTCCTCCTTACCAGGCTACTGAAGCACCAAGATTTGAAAGGCAGATTCTTGGACCTTCTTACCACTATTAGTTCAAAAGCTCAATGAGCTATGTATGTTCATGTATGTATGTTTACTCTGATGTTCATTTGAAAAGAAGTTTCTTTGTTGAAATATATTGTCTTATTCATTTGAAAAGAAAAAGATTTCAAGTTGATAGTTAGAATGTATTTTATTGTCAATGAAAAGAAAAGAAAAGTTTTATTGTATTTTCTTTGATGCATGTTATCATTGTTAAATGTTGTAGATTAAGAAAAAGAAATTATGCAAGGGTCGGGTCGTTACATACAACAATGATCGATCAACTCCTTGGTGGTGGGGTTATTGTTGGCATTGTAGCCAATGTGGAACTAAGTATAAGGGCTTGTATAATCAAGTGAAAGCTCATTTATGTGCTATTACCAGAATGGGCATAAAAGTCTGTCAAAGGCCAAATAAAAAAGGTTTGCCAAAACAACAAATAATGGGGTATATTAAACAACAAGAGGATGCTGACATGATAAGTAGTAGATCAAAGGCAAAAGCACATCCTCTTGTAAGAAAGGCTTGCAGAAACCTCCTTGTGGCTTATCACAACCGGTTCGCCCACATCCTTTCATGCCATTGCCACCATCTTCCCAAGAAGATAATGATACCTTTATTTCACGTAAAATAGGGGCTATTAGAAAAGGCCTTTAAGAATGAAGTGAGGGAGGTTGTAGATGAGACCATTGCTCATTGCATTTATGGCAATGGGATTCCTTCCAACCTTGTTAGATCACCACATTGTGTCATGCCCCCGCATTTGCAATATTAAATCTTGGCCGACTAGTATGAAGATGTTAATAAAATTAATAAAATCAACTTAAAATTATCCATAGGTGGCTGACCTTACTCGTGATGTTATTATGGGCCGACTTGAATGATAATATACAAACCAACTTTACCAGCGATCAAGCTTATATTTAAAGGGCAGCGATTAAATATATGCAGAAGACAGCAACTAGATAAATGTGCAAGGCAGCGATTTTATTTATGATAGTAAAAGTCGGCAATTAGGAGTTCGACATTTAGTATAAACAAATGCTGATAGGGGCCGACCTCCCTCATAGTTATCACAGCCGACATAAGGAGATTACAATTTATAATGGCAGCACTCCAAACAAATGAGCCATCTAAACTAATCGGTGAGATGGAATGAAGACACGCCTCCCTTTGTAAAGGATATCCTTCTCTATGTAGTCACCTCCTTTCAGGCATACGATGGGAATATATATATGGGAAACCACATCATTTGCAAGAGGATCATAGAGAGAAAAATAAAGAAGAAATCTGAAATATATTTCTGCGTATAGCAGCAGATATAATCAGAAGATAGAATACCATTACATAAATTATATATATATAGATAAGTTCATATAGAATGATTATGGGAAGATTGAAATCAATTAAGAATATATATGCAATAATGATGCTTGCAGCAATTATTGAGCCTTATAAGTAATTATGATTCTTTAATATGAATGTGGATAATAGATTCTGATTCGTTTGATTTACACTAAGCAATCATATGGAGGAAAAGAGGAAATGCAAGGAAGGGGAGCAGATACGAGATCACCATCTAAGTAGACCACCACACGCTAGATGTCCAATGTGCCTGCCACTTGTGGCCAAGAGGGTGAGTGTCTGCTTTTGGGTTTAGATAGGAGGATTCCTAGGCACCCTATTGTGATTTCCTTTCCAACCTCTACGATGGTTGATTGTTGGAGAAATCACAAATCATAAGGATGGATAAGGAATGCAGATACAAGTTTACCCACTAAATAGACCACCCCTGCCACTTGGGGCCAAGAGGGTGAGTGTCCGCTCTTGGGCTTAGTGGGGATAGCTTCAAGAGGACTTATCATGTTTCCCATCCAATTCCTTTTATGATTATAACTCCCATTATGCATTTGAAATAGTTGAGAATTTACATGGTTCAAATAGATGAGACATTTATGTTTTGATCATATGAGTTATATTCCAATAATAGCTAACATGATTATAGGACCTAAACCAAGATTTATCTAGCTTGAAGCATTCAAGTGGTAAGTTACAACCCTAACTACATTATTTGTGAATCTAGGGCAAGATTAAGGGTAATTCCCAAAAGGGGACATTACACATTGGCAAGATATGGTGACGGCCATTGCTAATGCACCAACTAATTCTGTTAGTCATGGGTATGAAAAGGTGCTAACCACCTTATTGGTGAAGGAGAAAGCTTTAATAGAGGCATCATTGAGAGCTATCAACGATACATGGGCCGAAACAAGTGTCCATTTATAATGGATAGATAAATTGCAAAAATAAACTACTAATCAATGTCATTGCAGTGTCCTCTAATGGGGTTATGTTTTTGAAGGTAATAGATTGTGAGGGGCAATTGAAGGATGCAATTTTCATTGCCAATATCATCATCGAACCCATTGAAATGGTGAGACCAAAAATGTTGTCCAAGTCATAACAAACAATGTTAAAAATTGAAGGGTAGTTGATTCTATAAGCGAGGGTGTGTATGGGCATATTTTTTGGACACCATGTGTTGTCCGCTCACCCAATTTGATATTGCAAAAGATTAGCATAGAGATCAAGTGGGTCAAAGAAATCTACATGGAGACTAAGGATATTCAAATGTTTGTGACTGATCATCATATGTCACAAGGCATCTTCAAGACCTCCAACTTGGAGTTGTTTAAGAAATAAAGAATAATTTGACTTTTAATTTTTAGTATATTTTTTAATTGTTGATGTGACATATCACCTACCTTTTAATATTTTAATTTGCTTTTTTTTGCACCATATTAGGTTCTCAAAACTTAATTTGCATCACACAATCATTTTAAGACGACTTGTGAAGGTCTGAGATGCATTGAGTGCTATGGTCATCAACAATCTTTGGAGTGTATGGAGGCAATCAAGTACATAGAGAGCCCAAAAAGTCAAAGCGTTGATCCTAGATGATGAGTGGTGTGCTTGTGTGAAATAAGTTTGAGTTTCACTAAGCTCATCATCAACATTATTAGGTATGTTGATACAAATCACCCATGTTTGGGTTAAATTTATAATGGCATAGAATCCATGGTTGAAAAAATAAGGACCATAATATAAACCAAGGACCATGATCCAACAAAAGCAGTTTTCAAATGAGTGCAAAGGATCATTGTTCACCATTGGAACAAGATGACCACACCCTTGCATCTCCTAGCATTTGCTTTGTCCTCAAAGTATTATAGCAAAGAGATACTTTCATTGTTGAGGAAGGTAGCACCATATAGGGATGAAGAGGTTGCTACTAACTACAAGACTACATTCAAAAGAACATTCCCAAATTTAGATATACAAAGTGTTTTCTTGAGTGAGTGTGGCCACTTCATATCTTCAAGGAATCATAATCTTTGTGCTCTTCAAGACGAATACAAAAAAGATGCTCATGAATGGTAGTACATACATGGCCAAGGTTCTATTTATTTGTAGCCTCTTACAATAAAAATTCTCTCTCAAGCATGTATCATTTTATTTTTACAACATTCTCATTTTCCATTTGTTGTTATTGTTGAATTAAGGTAGCTTCAATCAGATATAAATGGTGATTGCAATTATGCATCATCATCATTTATATGTGATCGAAATTACTTATCAAATATTGAAATAAATAATGCATTTTCACCTTGTTGTTCTTCTAAAACATATTTTATAATATAAACCCGAACTCTTGCCACAATACAAATTAATAATAATTTCAATTTTTACTCTGAAAGTAAGAGATTCGAATTTCTGAGTGTGAATAAAATTCGAAATTATAAAATGATGATCGATCTTCATATTATAAATCACAGGTTGATAAACTCATGCGTATGTTTTGTGTTAGCCAACTGATTAATATCGGTTGACTAAAGGGAACCCGAGCCCTCAAGGGACACGTCCTCTCATGGGGCACGTCTCTCCTTGAAGGCACGTCTCTCCTTGAAGATGTGTCTCCTCCTACAAGTATAAAGCGTGATGACAATCTTCTTTTGTAGACATTGAAATTGATAGATGTTCTGCAATCAAAAGATCTGAAATATAACTTTAGAAATCTGACTTAGAATAAATTCAAGTAAATTGAGACTTAGGATTTACTTATTCTCCCTTAGAATATAATCTGATTGGATTTGATTGAATTTAACATGGTATCAGAGCCACGTTGAGAAAAATCCAAATCAATTAAATAATCAGGTTATTTAGGAAAATCGTATTTTTAAAAGGGAAATAAGTTCACATCACATTCTTCATAATGTCAAGTGTGATCAAATTTGAAGACCGTCTTGAAGGTGCAAACAACTTCACATCATGGAAATTCAGAATCATGATGATTCTAAAAGAAAATAAGTTAAGACTCCTTTGTGAAAGAAAACAAGAGAGAACCAGAGGATGATCCAGAGAAAACTCAATGGATTGAGAACAATGAGAAAGCCATGAAAATCTTAGTAGATGCAGTTAGGGACCATATAGTACCTATCTTGTCAAAACATGAGACTGCATATCTAATGTTCAAATCCCTTGAGAGCACCTTTGAAATAAACAACACCAGTAGGACTCTTGCATTAAAAAGACAAATCAACAATGTTCAAATAAACAAAGGAGAAACTATTAATGCATACTTCATGAGAATCACTGAGCTAAGGAATCAACTATCAACAATTGGATACCAAATTGATAGCAAGGAGTTAACGCTGATAGCTCTAGGAGGCCTACCAAACTCATGGGAGTCATTTGTTCAGGGAATAAGTGTGAGATCTAAACTCCCTAAATTTGATAGGCTAAGAACCGACTGCTTACAAGAAGAAACAAGACTATCAACAAAAGAAAACAAACAGAAACCCGTAGATGAGGATATTCATGTGCTTAACACAACATCTAATAAAAAGGGTAAGAAGAATTCTTACGGGAAAGGATCATTCAAGAGAAAGAGAAATTCCTATGGAAAAGGATCATTCAAGAAGAGGAAAGACATTTCTCAAATACAATGTTTTAGATGTGATCAATATGGGCACTATGCAATGAAGTGCCCTAATAGAACAAAACAACAAGCATCATTTGCTAAAGTAGGAAAATCAAATTCAGACCATGACTCTGAGAAACTTGTATTCTATTCAGCCTTATCAAGTCAAGTATCTAACAATATCAACAACTGGGTAATTGATAGTGGTTCTTCAAGGCACATCACAGGGTTCAAAGAACACCTAGACACTATGACTGAAGAGACTGATGAGGAAGTAACTATTGGGGATGATTCTGCACATCCTGTAAAAGGGTTTGGAACTTGCTCCATCAAATTGAAATCTGGTCTCTCCCTTCAACTCATTGGAGTTTTATTCGTACTTGGAATAAAGAGGAATCTAATATCCATCTCTGCTCTTGAAGACAATGGATATAGGGTTACCTTTATGGATGGGAAAGTTCTGGCATGGCCTAAGAACTCAACTATTAAGGAAGCTCAAACCATAGGTATAAGACAAGGTTATCTTTATAAACTGTGCACTGAAGTCGAGCAAGCCCTTACCCTTGATACTTTTGATTCAAATGAAATTTGGCATAGAAGATTAGGACACCTTCATTTTCGTGACCTACCCTCTGTGGAAAAACTAGTAACAGGATTGCCTAAATTAAAACAAACTCATGAAGGAGCTTGTAAAGGGTGTGCCCTAGGAAAGAATACAAAGGGATCCTTCCATAATAGTTTGAGTAAGACCAAAGAAGTGTTAGAACTGGTTCACTCTAATTTGTGTGGACCTATGTCTGTACCCTCAATGGCAAGCTTCCTATATTATGTAATATTTATAGACGACTACTCTAGGAAGACCTGGATTTATTTTCTTAAGTGTAAAGAGTCAATGGAAATCCTTAAAAGATTCAAGGAGTTCAAAGCTCTCACTGAAAACTTCTCCGGAAAGAAAATCAAAATTCTTAGGACAGACAATGGGAAGGAATACACCTCTGAAATCTTTAAAGAATTCTGCATAAATGTTGGGATTAAGAGGGAGTTTACAGTAGCCTACAACCCTCAACAAAATGGTGTTGCTGAAAGGAAAAATAGAACTATTGTAGAAGCTGCAAAAGCAATGTTGTTTGACCAGAACATAGAAACCTCATTCTAGGCAGAAGCCTCTAGGACTGTTGTTTACATCCAAAATAGATGTCCACATTCTCATCTAGACAACAAGACTCCTGAAGAAGCTTTCACGGGTATAAAACCTAACATCAGTCACTTAAAGATTTTTGGCTGCCCAGTCTACATTCATGTACCTAAAGAAAAGAGATTCAATCTAGAACCTTCTGGAATGAAAGGGGTATTTGTGGGATATAGTGAGACCTCCAAAGCCTACAGGATATTCATACCCGGGCATAAACAAATTGAACTAAGCAGAGATGTCATCTTCGAAGAAAACCTTGCATTCAAAAGGGCAAGGAGTTCAAGTGAAATAGAAATTTATACTTCCCCTAGAGCCTTAGAAGTGGAACCTACTCCTAAGATTCAGAGGGAGTATCCTAAAGAAACTATAAAATAATTTCAATTTGGTTCAGAAGAAAATCCAAATGACAACAGCAAGAAGAGACCACTTTGGGCTAGGAAAATGATTAAAGAAGCTGAGAATCATGCAGCACCCAAGGGAACCTTTAGGGTAAGTAAGAGACCCAAAAGGTTCTCTAGCTATGTTGCCCTAATGAATGAAATCATCAATTCTGAACCCACCACTGTTACAAAAGCCTTCAAACATCAAGTATGGAAGGATGCAATGACAGAAGAGTATCAATCCATTTTGAAAAATGATGTATGGGATATAGTACCTAGACCAAAAGAGAAATTTGTTGTTTCTTGCAAATGGCTCTTCAAAATCAAACATGCTACTGATGGCAGTATAGAAAAACACAAGGCACGCTTTGTGGCCAGAGGTTTTTCACAAAAAGAAGGCATTGATTATGAAGAAACATTTGCACCTGTTGCCTGGTACACATCTGTGAGAGCAATGATAGCTATTGCAGCAACTAAAGGCTGGAAGATCCATCAAATGGATGTGAAAACTGCCTTCCTGAATGGGACCATTGAAGAGGAAGTCTATCTATAGCAGCTTGAAGGTTTTGTGATACATAAACCTGAGTCACATGTATGCAGATTAAAGAAAGCTCTATATGGACTTAAACAGGCTCCCAAGGCCTGGTATGAAAGAATTGACAGCTATCTCTCGGGACTAGGATTTTCCAAGAATGATGCAGACCCAAATCTTTATTTTAAGGTAATTAAAGGTGATGTGCTAATAATTATTTTATATGTTGATAACCTGCTGATAACAGGAGAAGATCACCTCATTGCTCAAGGAAAGAAGGATCTAACTTCAGAATTTGACATGAAAGACTTGGGCATTTTACATGACTTCCTGGGTTTAGAAGTCTGGCAGAAATCAGATGGCATCATACTAAATCAAGGAAAGTATACTATTGATATTTTGAAGAGATTTGGAATGTTGGATTGTAGACCCATGTCTACACCTATGGAAACCAATCTTCACAAACTAAAAGAAGCAGCAGCAGAATCTAAGTTTGCATATTCCACTCTATATAGACAAATGATTGGATCATTGATGTACCTGGTTAACACCAGACCTGATATTTGCTATGCAGTGAATGCTCTAAGCCAGTTCATGTGTGAGCCAAAGGAAATTCACCTTATGGCTGTGAAACACATATTGAGATATCTTCAAGGCACTATTGGATATGGTCTTCTTTACAGAAATGACCAACTAGATATACATAGATACTCTGATTCAGATTGGGCTGGAAGTGTAACCGATCGGAAAAGAACATCAAGATGTTGCTTCAGTTTAGGATCGGCTATGATCTCTTGGATCAACAGAAAACAATCTTCAATAGCACAAAGCTCGACAGAAGCTTAATATATTGTCGCCTATATGGGGGCACGAGAAGTAGTATGGCTCCGGAAACTGCTAGTGGGGTTATTTGGTGAGCCCTTGAATCCTACCATTATCCATTGTGATAATCAGAGTTGCATCAAGCTTTCAGTAAATCCCGTATTCCATGATAGATCTAAGCATATTGAGATCCCTTACCACTATGTAAGAGACATGGTAGAAAGGAATGTGATCCAGTTGGAGTATATTAGTACAAATGATCAAACCGTCGACATTCTCACCAAGCCTCTCTCCAAAGTTAAAGTTGAAAACTTCAGGAAGAAACTTGGTATGGTTGAAATGTAATTTGATATTATGATTGAATTTCAAATTGTTTAGTTGTACTAATATATTTAAAGATGTTTAAAGTGTAAACTCTTTTGTCATGTGTGTGACTCCATGACTTTATGGGCCCTCTATCCCCCTATGTACAATATTGAAAGGTGACAATCTTTCTAATAATGAACACTTGTATTTGACATTGTAAAGTGATGACTCTACAATGATGTGTTGAACTATCATGATCGATATCATGTGACTTGATATCTGTGGACATATCATGATAGTATCTCGTGGACATCTTGATAGTTATCATATGACTTGATATAAAATTGAAGATCATTATGTTCCCTATGAGATAATCATGGTGGCTATATTTATATATCCATGGACATGCCATGAACTATTATGGTAGACATCATATGATTTGATGTCAGTGCACACACCATAATAAAGATGTGTTATGAAGAATGTCATGTGACTTGACAAATTTTGGAATCATACCATATCTTTGATATCACGTGTAAGGTGATATCTATTCTTACTTGTTTTAAAGTTATCTTCCCTAGCTAAGAGGGAGTGTTGAATTAAGGTAGCTTCGGTAAGATATAAATGGTGATTGCAATTATGCATCATCATCATTTATATGTGATCGAAATTACTTATCAAATAAATCTTCTGAAAGTAAGAGATTCGAATTTCTGAGTGTGAATAAAATTCGAAATTATAAAATGATGATCGAACTTCATATTATAAATCGCAGGTTGATAAACTCATGCGTATGTTTTGTGTTAGCCAACTGATTAATATCGGTTGACTAAAGGGAACCCGCGCCCTCAAGGGACACGTCCTCTCATGAGGCGTGTCTCTCCTTGAAGGCGCATCTCTCCTTGAAGATGTGTCTCCTCCTACAAGTATAAAGCGTGATGACAATCTTCTTTTGTAGACATTGAAATTGATAGATGTTTTGCAATCAGAAGATCTAAAACATAACTTTAGAAATCTGACTTAGAATAAATTCAAGTTGAGACTTAGGATTTACTTATTCTCCCTTAGAATATAATCTGATTGGATTTGATTGAATTTAACAGTTATATATTATAATTTTATAATTTATAAATTATGTTTTGTAATCGTAAATATAGTATGCGAATTCAACAAGTTGCAAGTTCTTCAATTGAGCAGAATTGGAGTATATACTCCATTCACTCAGTTAAGTGCAACCAATTGGGTGCAAAAAAGCTAAGGATTTGGTCTTTATGCACTCCAACTTGCGTCTCTTGTCACATAAGACTCCTAATTACAATGATGGGGTGACAAAGAATTGAGATCTAACACTTGAGTGTGCTAACTTAGACGCTACAATTGCACAACTTGTTGAGGTCTCCATAGATGAGGCAATTTTTGCACATGACATGGCTAGTGGGAGTGGCACTACAACTGATTGTGGTTCAAATGAAAATGAACCAAATGTTGACTTTGATGCTTTCGATGAAGAG
This sequence comes from Sequoiadendron giganteum, assembly GCA_007115665.2. NCBI lineage: Eukaryota > Viridiplantae > Streptophyta > Pinopsida > Cupressales > Cupressaceae > Sequoiadendron > Sequoiadendron giganteum. The sequence continues at coordinate 499,741,417 of CM021104.1, read as the reverse complement.
CAATATGAAGATTATTAAACTTTCATTGTAATTTTCATTGTGTATTGACATCCAACAAATCACTAAATTATGAATTTATGAGTATTTTCATTTTTCCAAATTATGAGGCATTTAAATATTTTGTTTATTGAATTATTGGCAATTGTGAGTATCACTATTTTATATTTTAAATTTTTTAATATATATTTTATATATATAGTTAAAACTATACTTGTACCTAAGTAAAAAAATTGTTGTACCATTACACTCAATACCCATCCGCATACTAGGATAGGCAACTTCGGGTGTGACAAATGGCAAACACATGACAATGTCATACACTATTGCTTTTAGAGCCATCCTGTCACTTTGTTGTAGAAGTCAAAATGACCACTGTCTATGAGACAACCTAGTATTCCTAGTAGAAAGCATCTATGAAGCATTATCATAAGCAATATCAGAGCATTATATGAAATCTAACCTTTGGAGTACATGCTATATGAAAGAATTTATTCATATTGCCATGAATATCAATAACTGTATACTTCCTATGCCAAACAATAGATTTTAATTGCTATGAAACTGCTAAAATAATTCTTGACGGTCTAAAAGTTACGACCGCCGTCAATGTAAATTCTAGGAAGTGGGTCAACATTGCAAGATAGAAAATCTAATGAAGAGTAGTACCTTAAATTCTGCCACTTGTCAATGGCATGTCCAAGATTGATAGAATAGTGCCTCAATGCTTTCTCTAGGCCCTCTAAGCATGGCTAGCTAGACTACTCAATGATGTATGAAATTGAGGTTTCTTCAATGTTCCATGAGGACACATACCCCCAAAAATCTGTCACATCTAAAGATAGGGACATCCTCGAGATAGTGAGACACCATGGAAATGTCCCCTAATTGTACCTCAAACACCACTAGCAAGCAACAAACATCCCTAGGACATTAAAGGATGTCTCCCTCATTGAGGGGATGTTTGTGAGATGCCTGCCCTAATGGGGACATTGAAGGGATATCCAAACAATCCTTGGGACATCTAGGGACGTCTCCCTTAAAGAGGAAACATTTGTAAGCATCCCCCCAAATGGGGACATTGAAGGGACATGAGGACATCCCCATGACCCTCAAAAACTTAGCCACATCCCTTCAACGTCCTGGAAACCTACAACTATCCCCCACATTTGGCACTTAAAAATGTTTTTAATAAATGGGCATGTTTTTAACTTTGGCCACTAACCGTAACCCTAATAGTCTAATAGGCCCCACCCACACCCTAAACACTCAAAAAAATCTATGCAAACTAAATAGCCCTCGACACTCAAAAAAAGCTATGAAAACTATGTAGCCCTCATTATTTGGACTAGTCGGAATGAAGATGTGGTTAGAAATAGTAAAGACTTGATGTTGGAGAAAATGTAGTGATAAAATTATAAAATTGGTTGCCCCTTGACCCTGCTAGAAGCGCTACCCCCAAACCACCATGAGGGGCACTACCCTCAACCTCAATAGGGGCTCCACCCCTAGACCCATACCATGCAATGCCCCTACCATCCCCAAATCAAGGTCTTTGGTCCCCCCCTCCCACTATCCCTTCAATTCAAAACTCCATGGAACTCTGGACTTTTTCAAGATGGCCACCCTTAATAAAATCTTGACACTAGTTTGGATCATGAAGAGAGGTTTCCAAGGTCAGTATCATATATGCAAGGATATGTAACAATATAAATCAATCCCTCCTTGTTACAAGACAACTAGGCATCCAATCTGAATAAATTATAAAGCTACCAACTGTAGTTATGAGACTTGTCAATTTCTCACCTAGACTCATGAATCAAACCAAGGCAACCCCAATGAATTTAGGTACTCACTGAATCCAACACCTGGACTCACAAATCTATAGAGACTCAAAAATCTTGACACTACACTCCCAAAATTTGCAAGGCTAGTGCCCAAGCTTTTTTTTAAGCAACAAATAAAAAAAACAAAAATAAAAAATAAATCAACTAAAGGCTTACAACATCATTTGTCCATTCTAACCTCATTTTCATTTACCCATTGGCTTTCAAGCTACTTTTACTCTACTTGGTTTTGACTTTTATCTTCAAAAGAGTTGAACATTCTTGTGCACAGGGCTGACATAAGGCCCTAGATTTGACATACACATTGCCAACTTCAAGCATCAAGTCAGGAAAAGTTGAATATCTTCATTTTTTGTCTCATTAATTCTTTACATTTTTTGTTTTGTTTTCAGTATTTTCATTTTCACATTGTAAAACTTAAAGGCTTAAGAAAACAAAGAAAACTGTAAACTAAAACCCTAGAGGGAATTTTTACTTTTTCTCCCTTGCATTCTTGTTTTTATCTTTCTTATTCAAGATTTTCAAGTTTCTCTTTAGCTTTGTTGCTTGCATTTTTGTATTAACCATTTCTTTTTTCTCTCCATGATATAAGATTTTCAACATAGTAGTGGGGAGATGTGTCTCCCATCCCCTAGGACACATCTCAAATATTGGAACCTGTCCCCCATATCGAAGACAAGTATGGAGACATCTCCAACTCCAAAAACAAGGGCCATCCCATTGGCATCTCTAGGCATCTCAGCTCTGAAAAACCCTAAATCGTGGCGTATCTCCCCAAATAAACCTAAACATCAAAAAAAAAAATGTGTCTCTATTTCTATGATTTGTAGCACTAACGGATTTGAGGTAGGATTGTATAAGTGTTGTTATTTCCACAAATTTTCTTGGTAGTTTAGATGCCCCTAATGCTCAATCTCTACTTTTCTAAGCTTGCTATGAGGTGTGAATATTCAAGACTACATTTCCCATGAATACAGTACCTCCATATGTTGCGTTTAAGTTTTAAATTTTTAATATTAAAATGTAAAACAATTAAACCAATAATAAGCAAATGTTGACATAGCCAAATGCTTACAAAATCCAACAAAATAAAACTCACTTTATCTTGTGGAGGATTCCTTAAAAAAGAGCTTTGTATCTAAGACTTGAGGGTATGCAACCATTTTTTGTACTTTATCACCAATACTTCCAAAAAGGCCATTGTTAGCAAAACACTTAATTTGAATTACAAGAACATCAAAATGTTGGCTAATTGTATATTGTTTTAAGATTGGTGCATTTTGACGGCAATACTAGGCAAGAAAATGACTGGAGTGCACTTGTCAAGGAATCGACCTCATCTATCTCCAAGCTCAAATCAACAAATGGTTCAAATGAAAACTTTTAAACATCGGATGTTACACTTAAAACAAAGTAACATTATCATAATACATTTAAAACTTTACATGTTACATAATACTTTGTTATATTAAAACTTTTAATTTAAGATTAAAAACTTTAAAATATTGTAATGGTGGCATATCATGATAGGGCACAACACATTATAAAATTTAATATTAAAAACTATGTTTAGGTTTTTGGCTTATATATTAATTATATATTTTACATTTTTAATTTTATAGTATATTATATTATATATTATATATATATACTAGTCTACCTTGCTTAGAAGCACAATGGGTTAGGGACAAAAAATGGTCAAATGTTTTGCAAATATTGTGATGTGTAGTTTCGAGGAAAAGGCATTAATTGCCTCAACTACCACCTTGTGTGCATACCTAAACATTATGTTTCCTTATCCCCTAGTGTTGAGCCTGAGGTTGTGAAGAAGTGATAGCACATTTGGAGACCTTCATAGAAAAGTAAAGATTAAGACAAGACCAACAAATTTTTGCACCTTAGAAGTGGAATTGGATCAGGTTTTAATAGTATTGAACCTAGAACTTGCATTAGGGAGCTGTGCAGTACAATATTCCTAGTTCTCAACCATCGTTGGAAAGCCTAAGTTAAAACAAAGATAATCACAACACGAGGAATGCAATTGGTAATTTTTGGTATTTTTAACATTCCTTTCAATTTAGCAAAGTAACATTTTCCTTTTTTGTCTCACTTTTATTATAATTTTATTATTATTACTTTCCTATTTTTATTGAGGATTTATGTTTTTCAAACAACAACAAAAAAATCCACATGTTTGGGTGTTTTGGGTCCCCCTTATTAGCAAGCAATGATCGATACAATTGTCCTAGTTCGTCGAGGTTTCAAACCCCTTCTCTTGATGAACTTTGGGGCCCAATTTTGATGGAGCTGGTGGCTGATGTGAAGAAAACCATTGAGGAGAAATGGGCTTTTTGGGTGGAGAATGAATGTGCTATCTATTGAAGCAATATTGTAATATTTAGTTTATAATGGTTAATTAAGTCTTTAGGATAGAATTTAGGAATATTCTTTAATTCTTTCAGTTAAGTTCTTATCCTTTGCTTTATTAGTCTTCGATCTTATCCTTTACAGATAGATTTTTTGTATCTCTTATATAAGGAGACTTTTGCTCCTTGATTTAATATTGAATATCTTGGTAATCATTCTTTGTGTTATTACTTTCCGTAATATGGTATCAAAGCTCGGGTTTTGAAAATTCTCGAGATCAATGAGCAAGTGAATTCCATGAACTATGACAATGATGAATTGCACGCAAGAGACATAGAAGAACGTGGCCAACAAAGCTGTACAGATTCGTACAAGAATTTTTGGCAAAAAATTTCAATAAATTTGTGGGTCTATTTTTTGCAATTTTTTGGTGGATTTTTTTACAAATGTGGATTTTATTTCTCATCAGATCGTGGGTGGATTTTTGTAAGAAATTGTGCCAAGATTAAGTGAGGGTTTTCCGAAAAAGATGCGCTTTTTGTTTGCAAAATCACGGTTTTATCTGTTGTGAAAATCATGACTGTGGATTATTTCAAATAAATGTGTCATTTTCTTCCAAAATTGTGATTTTTCAGTTTTTTTTTGTGGTATGTTCTACAAGTTTCTTGGCCAAAAAGAGATTCTTTTACCTAGGTGACACGATTTTTTGATGCGATTGGTTTTTTGATGGATTTTTGACGGATTTTCCTCCAAAATTGCAGGTTTGCAATTGTCCTTTCTACTGACAAGATTTCCAAAATCTACGACAAGATTTTCTTTGTGATTTTTAACACAAAACGTTATTGTAGCAGACCTATTTGTAAGTACAAAAGTTTTTCTTCCTTGTTTTTCATGATTGCCTAGGGTTTGAGGCGAGTTTCTATAATTTTTTAACGATATTTTCCAACAAAATTGTGGCTAGCAAGGGCGCCTAGGGTTTCTAGGCCTTTCAAACTTGTTCATGCGAGAGTTTTCTTCCACTTTTGGCAATTTTTTGACAAAATCATGGTCATCTACGGTTCTTTTCTTTTTCAAACCTAGGGTATTTGCCATGATAGCAGGTTTTTTCGTTTTTCGTGATTTCATATTGCAGGAGAGATGACTTCACTACCCAAACATCATGTTGGAAAGTAGCCAACACTTCATTGGCAAGAATTATAACACTTGGAAATGGTGGATGCTCACAATTTTGAGTATAGGTTCCTTGATCAAATCATCCTCAGTACTGACACTCGGCCAACAATTGCAAGAAAAGAGCAAGGAAAGTTTGATGAATGTAATTGAGAAGCCGTTATGCTCATTAAATTACCCATCACAGATAAGATGCTTTCAAAGGTTCCATTAGGCAAAACCTCTACCGAGATTTGGAAGCACTTGCAAGATCTGCACAAGACATCAAATAAAGGTAGGGCCTTCTTCCTGAAGAATATGTTGTTCTCAATCATGATGAACGAGAAAATCTCTTTGCAAAATCATTTGATGAAGATCAAAGACATTCGTGATCAATTGCAAGCCATAGGTCGCACAATGGAAGAAGACGTGGTGGTTATAAGTATAACAATGAAAAGCTTACCACGGTCCTATGAGCATTTCATAGAAACACTCAACATCACATCTATCAGTGCTAACCTGAAGTTCGATGACTTGTTCAACAAACTCTTGCAACAGGGTAGATGGAAGAAGCAGCTTGGTAGCAATAGTGATTCACCGAGTGTAGAATAGGCCTTTGCAGCCAAGGATAAGGGCAAAGGCAAGTGACCTCAGAAGAAAGGTCAAGGAAATTTTGATGATACTTCAAAGAATTTGAAGACTATCACATGTCACTATTGTGGTAAACTTGGTCACATGAAGAAGCACTTCAGAAAGTGGTTGGCTGATCAAAAATCCAACCAGGGAGGGTCTCCACAAAAGGTTCATGTCGCAAAGCATTATGAGTAGGAGTCAACCTTCTATGCTTTCAGCTCAAACCACCAACAGATCAAGTCAAGTCTTTTGCATGGTACATCAATTCTAGAGCGTCTTGACATTTTACTCACAAGAAGGAATGGTTCACCGAGTACACGTCTTGCTTAGATTTAGTGATCTTCGGTGGTGGTGAGAAATATACTATTGTTGGCAAAGGCAATGTTCATATAATCTTTGGAGGGAAAAATCTTATTTTCCTCAACGTATACTATGTGTCGGGCATGGAGCTCAATTTGCTCTCAATGAGTCAAATTATGTGTCGCTGTCCCAAGTTGGACATCATTTTCAGCACACACAAGTGCCATATTGTTGACAAGGTGTCCAAGAAAACCATCGCACTTGGCATAGAGGATCATGGTTTGTCTCGACTTGTTGATACAGAAGAGGTCCAAGAGTGTGCATTGGCAAACAAGAGTTCATCTACTATCAGTACTCTTTGGCATCAATGTTATGGGCATCTCAAACTATCTTATCTCTGTCAGTTGGCTCAAGAAAATATGGTAGACGGTTTACCTAAAATCTAGCAACAGATACAGGGTGTTTGTGCTTGCCAAGCAAGGAAGCAGCACAGAACTTCATTTCCAAATGGACATGCCTAAAGAGCATCAAAAGTTCTACAACCGGTTCATGCAAATGTTTGTGGACCAATGAATATGGCATCAATCACTGGTGCCAAGTATTTTCTTTTGTTTTTTAATGATTTCAGTAGGAAAATGTGGCTGTTTTTCCTAAAAGCAAAATTAGATGTGTTTAAGGAATTTCAAAAGTTCAAAGCATTAGTAGAAAAAGAGTCTAGTTGTTCAATTATCACTCTTGGGTCTGATAATGGAGGTGAATATTTTGTTCAAATGAATTCACAAACTTTTTTGCTAAACACATTATCAAACGTCAATTCACCACAACCTCCACTTCACAACAGAATGGAGTTGTTGAGAGAAGGAACCATACTATTACGAAAAATGGCCTGGTGTATGTTGGAGAATAGGATTGTTCCCAAGAAGTTTTGGGCAAAGGCAGTTTAGACTGCAATTTATCTTTTCAACAGGTCTCCGACACAAGCAGTGAAGGAGAAGACCCCAGAGGAAGCATGGTCTAGGAGGAAACCAAAGGTGAGCCATCTAAATATTTTCGGTTCTACTACATATGTCTAGATTCCATATGCAAAGAGAACCAAATTGGACTCCAAGAGTCAAAAGTTAATGCTCACAAGGTACAATGACAATCATAAGGCCCACAAGTTGAATGATGTGGACACTGACCACTTGACATTCAGTAGGGATGTAGTGATCGGTGAAGATGGGCCTTTTCAGCTCTCTTCTGACATCAAAAGTATTGAAGATCAGCCTTTGAAGGCTTTAGATTTGGGTGTCCAACTTCCATTAGCTACACCTGAAGGGGGGGACTCTAATGATTCTGAACATATGAATCTCCTAGGCAAGTACCAATACTAGTAGCAGATGATTTTCTTCAAGAAAACCTAGATCAGCATCCAAATTATATAGTACCAGGTAGCCCAAGTCATGATGACCACGCTGATTTGGATGAAGGGGTTTCTACAAAGAGACCTAAGTGGTGGGAAAAACTCATTAGTGACATTCGAGATGATGAAATGGGCAAGGGTCGATCATCCAGAGGAAAGAGCAAGCAGAACACAGTTAATTGTGCTCTTATGGCTAACATTCAAAATGTTTATGAACCCCAAGATTTTGCAAAGGCGAAAGGTAAACTTGAATGGGAAAAGGCAATGGAAACTTAACATCAAAGTCTTATGAAAAATAAGACTTGGGTTATTTCAAATCTTCCACCAAAAGAAACCTACTAGCTGCAAATGGGTGTACAAAGTCAAGTACAAAGCTAATGGTACACTTGACAAGTACAAAGCACGGTTGGTGGCTAAAGGGTTCTCGCAAAGAGAAGGTATTGATTATGAGGAGACCTTTGCTCTTATAGCAAAGATGAGCACCATCTGGTTAGTTCTAACCAATGCAACGCAGTTTGGCTGAAAATTCCATCAAATGGATGTGAAGAGTGCCTTCCTCAATGGTGACTTAGAGGAAGAAGTGTACATGACTCAACCTCAAGGTTTTCAAGTTGCAGGAAAAGAGCATTAGGTATGCAAACTGATGAAGGCTCTTTGTGGCATAAAGCATGCACCCAAGGCATGGTACATAAAGATTGACAAGTATTTGGATCAACAGGGATTCCAACGAAGTCCTTCGAATCCAAATTTATATGTCAAAAGCATAGGCAATGAAATCATCCTTCTGGTCATTTATGTGGATGATATCATCATTACGGGTAGTGAGGCACATTTGATTGCAGAAATCAAATGTAATTTGTGTAAGTCTTTTGACATGACAAACTTAGGCCTCCTAAATTATTGCCGAGGTGTAGAGGTTTGAAAAACAAGTGGTGGTATTTTTATTTCTCGGTCTAAATATACCAGGAGTTTGCTAGACAAGTTCAAAATGACAAATTGCAAAATCTCATCTACACCTATGGAGAAAGGGTTGAAGCTTTCAGCCAAAACAAACTCAAAAAGTAATCAATGAGTCAATTTTCAGGCAATTGGTGAGCAGCCTTATCTATCTTACAACCACTAGACCTGATTTGAGTTATGTTGTGAGTTACGTTTCCCATTTTATGATAGCCCCAAAGGCAGAACATTGGGTTATAGTGAAGCAAGTACTAAGATATGTGAAAGAGACACTTGACTTTCGCATTCTATATAGCAAAAGCAAAGATCATAGGATGGTTGGGTTCATAGATTCAAATTGGGCAGGGTTTTTTGATGACAGGATGTCTACTTATGGCTATGTTTTAGCCTTGGTATGGGTGCAGTCACATGGACCAATAATAAGCAGCAAGCAGTAGCTCTTTCCTCAATAGAAGCAAAGTATCGAGGAACCGTCAAAGTAGCATGTGAGGCAGTATGGCTTTAGAGGATGCTTTCAGACATGTAAAAATCTCGAGCAAGGCCTTTGCCTTTGTTTTGTGACAATCAAGGGGTGCTCAAGCTTGCCAAGAATTTAGTCTTCCATAAGCGTACCAAATATGTGGAGCTTCATTGTCATTTTATTAGGCAACTTGTAGAAGATGGATCAATGATGTTGTAGTATTGTCCAATTGAGAACCAAACTGCAGACATTCTTACCAAGTCCTTGATTCCTAACAAATTTGTAAATTTTCGGGAAAAACTCGGTGTAGTTAATAAATTGACCATTAAGGGAGGGTATTAAAATAATATTGTAATATTTAGTTTATAATGGTAAATTAAGTCTTTAGGATAGACTTTAGGAATATTATTTTATTCTTTCAGTTAAGTTCTTATCCTTTGCTTTATTAGTTGTCGATCTTATCCTTTACAGATAGATCTTTTGTATCTCTTATATAAGGAGATTTTCACTCCTTAATTTAATATCAAATATCTTGGTAATCATTCTCTATGTTATTACTTTCCATAATACTATCATGTCCAAAGGATAATTGACAAAAAAATAGGGCATTGCTGAATTGTCTAGTGTCTTCTACGAGTGGTGCAATCTTCTTGAAGTCGATTGATGCGTCGAGGAAGATAAAATATGCAAATTACTCATGTGGTGTTTTAGAAGCTTTGGCACAAGTGAGGGTAGAAAATTTAGTGCAAGCAATTACCAATAATGCAGAAACTTTTATCATTGCAAGCAAACTATTAATGAATAGACACTCCACCATTGTTGGATTCCTTGCTCAATGCATTGCATTGATCTAATGCCAGAGAACTTGGCAAACAAGATTGGGATAGGTTAGTTGTGAAATGTCGATGTATTGTACACTACATCATGGGTCTCATCCTTTCCCTTTGGTATTTACACCTTTAGACAACTCATAAACCGAGTACGTCCATCACTTACACATTCGTTTTTCTTACCATAAAGTACTTTCTCTTGATTAGTTGTCCATCGAGAGCATATCATTGCTTCTGGACACCTGTCAAATCTTGATACCGCTTCATACTTAAGCGTTGTATCGACAAAGTTTCACTGATCAATTTGATCTATTACTCCTTTTTGACATTCTATCAAGTTTATGGTTTACCCTATTTCTAAGCTTATTTTGGCTTAATAGAGTTTCCAACCTTTCCTTTTCATATAATGGTCTAAACTTCATTTGTTGAAGTCTATAAATCATTCGAGATTTAATCTACCATTTTCGCTTACTTGACTATAATAATATTTTGCACATTCGTTCCACTGAATGTTTCGTAGTATGATCATGGTTTACACAATCCTATCATTATCTTGCTAAACTGAAATAACTTTTTAGGATTACTAAGCAACTACTTGCCCACAATATATTATTTAAGACTAAAATCCTATAAGTCAAGTTTTTGAAAAGTGTTGGTTGCTTTGATGAGTTTATCCACTAGAACATTATGTTAGTTCTACTAACATAGACATATTGATATGTCTTGTGTTCTACCATTTCCTTATGGAATTTCAAGAGAGTTCACATGTCCTACCTTTGATGACATCCGGTCTTCATTTCCTGGTATACTAGACATTATCTTGCTACATTCCGTGCAGCTTCTTACTATATCTTTTCCAGATTATAGTGGTTACTCATTTGACAATTCCCTTTGTCATTCCAATGTCCTAATCTTGACATTCCTTTCCTTATTCCAACTCCGAATCTTCATAGATTCTTTTATATCCAATAATAGTCTATCCTTTGACTAAGTGAAAACCTATTTTGATCTCACACCATAATTAATTCCCATATAATAATGGTTATAAGTTTTGCGGAGATGACTCTCATCTATCTTAGGACATCCATACCGTGGATTTCTTATGTCCTTGGATTATTTTCAAAGATGTAATGCATCTTTTAACTCAATCTAGTTTTCCCGATTTAATCTGGTACTAATTTTGAGTATTAATCCCCATTCAATCACGTTGATCCCTAGATAATAACAAATTTAATTGCATATCTAATCATCAAGCATGAACTTTTAACTCCATGATTTCTTACTCATATAGGAGAGTCTCAACTTCAATATATCCATTTTGAGCACAAGTAACAATTCCGATATTCTTCTCTGTAAGATTTTCATCATTTCTTGCTAAGTGAAAATTCTTTGACGTTTCATCATATCAATAGATGCTTCCTTTTGAAAGTGTACCTTTTTTAATATAAGAGCCACTCAAAGCAAAGTCTTGTCATGAACATGACTTCCTTTATCTTACTAGGAATTCATCCTATGTTTCTATCCTTATAGAGTTTCATTAACTCAAATGATATTCAATCGTGTGGGCGAATCTCAAACCCAATATTCCCTTCCAATTCTTAGGATAGAATCCTCAATTGTTGACTAGTCCGTTGTTTATAGATTTCTCCACTCTATATGTCCTAGTCAAGACCAAATGTACAACTCAACCAAATAAGTTATTTCCAACTTATATGTGTTAAAGAGTAGTCGAATACGTAACCCAACTTAATAGGTTAAGTCTCATCCCAAGGTCTCTCTCTTTATTGAATGAACTTCTTGTCCCAATTAGGTTATTCTAAACCTAGAGTTTCATTCATGAGTAAGGTAGTGATAAAGTGATTTAATCATTCTCATTAAGAGATTTTTGATATGTTTCTCCTAACATCACATCCTACCTCATCTTTCACTCCATCTCTATGGCTTAAATAGCTAAACATTTTTCATCCTTAGGTCTCTTAGAACAGTAAGCTTTAGAGTCGAGTCATTTTACGACATGGATATATTTCATATAGAAATAACATCATTATCTAAATTCTCCATATAAAGTATATAGGAGTATAGAGACACTTTCTTCCAATCACGAGTATCTTAGATCTTCCTTGCCAATCCCATAGACAATGATCTTCCTTATCATGATCAAATTGTCCGCCTATCCTTTTCTAAGGCATTGATAATAATATCCTTTGATTTTCAAATCAGATAATCATAAGGTATATAGGTCATAGTCCTTAACCTTTCCATTTATCCTATTCCCTTGTGGTCATAAAATGTATGACTTAATTGTCCTTATGGCTTGCGAAGAAGTCATTAGTTCTTCCACATTGAGAACATTCCCACGTTTTTATTGGGTGGGGTACTTATCTTGAGTCAATCCACTCTCTTTCTTCCCCCCTTAGTGTTTTCACAACTTTCGTTCTACTTACGTTGAACTCCTAGCAATTACTTGCTTCTTTGGAGAGGGTTTGTCATTCCTTGTTGTTGATTTTCCATTGTCTCCTCTTGCCTCATGGCATACTTTAAATATTCTTTTCCCAAAGTTAGATTTTTCATTGCTTTTTATCTCAAAGATTCAGCATATTGGATCATCCAGTAGGACATTTAATGAATAATCAGCATATTTAGGAGTTTAAGAAGCACATCATTTCTTTCCAATATCCTTTTTGGTGAAGAAATACCCTTACTCACAAACCTCTTTTGTTGATGTACCTTTCTACTCATAGTGTTGTTTCACTTGCAACTTCTATTGAACTGACGCATAGTGCCATGTTGCATTCTATTTCCTTTTGAAACCTCAAACGAATGTTGATTTTCACAGACTTGTTGGTGAGTACCTCTTATACTCCAATCTATCTGTGTATTATCCAACTCCTTGATCAAACAACCTAATTTACCTTTTCAAGCTTCTTTGACATACTCACCTTTTCATGTGACCTTATTCCAATGCTTGGAATTTTTATTCTCTCTTAATCTTTTAAGATACCAAAGTTGTTTGATTCCTTTTTCCGTCTTTAATCAAAACTCCAATAATCTCATTGATTTTGGTTGGTGGAACCTTGCTCACGTCGTTGATTGTTTTAATTCGGACCATTCTAGTCTTTTCTCAATTCCTAGGTACTAACTCTTTTCTAGCAAGATCTTATCTTAACACAAGAGTTTATGTCATGAGTTCTCCATCCCTTGTGGATACCTCCTTCGTTGACATCCTACTTCGATCTAGTTTACGCTGACTTTGCATGCGCATAGATTCATAGGTGTTTCAACAAATCCAAGAGTTCCTGACTCTTTTACGATTGTAGGTTGCTACAATTAAGGGGTTTTATCATTCCTTCTTTTTCCTTAGAGTCATAAAACTATACTGTAGGATAAGGTGTATACTGGTTATTCTTCTTAACCTTCCTACATACCCCGATTGCATAATCTTCCGCAATCCTAGGTATTGTCATAAGTTGTTGGTTTAGGAATTCCGATTCCAGGGACGAATCCTTAACTAGTCCCAATTTACACAAGTTACTAAGGATCTAAACTTCTTGTTTACTTCTCTAAGTTCTTTTCTCTTGCCGTTGTGGAACAAGAACTTTTCAACCTTTATCTTCTGATAAGGGTTATGCATTGTTGTGTAATGAGCTCATAGGTTTCAGTGTAGAACCTGGTAGCTCTTATACCACATGTAACGACCCGATCCTTCGGTAAAATAAAAAAATTCCAATTTACATCAAAAGAGTAAATAAACGTGCTAACAAGTCATTGCAATATAATTTTTCTTTCCTTTATTGATAATATATGAACATGATATCATATTAAAATTACAATAAAGATTCCATTTCATTACAATAACTTCACAAGTACAAGTAACGAGAAAACGTACCTTAACTAACTTAGCTCCAATGAGCTTTAGAACAAATAGTAGTAAGAAGGTCCAGGAATCCGTCTTTCAAATCTTGGTACTTCAGTAGCCTTCAGAGGAGGAGAAGCATCACTCGGGCGCTTTTCCGCCAACCACGAACTTATAATGCGGTCCCCCACACATCTATCATTTGATAGATAGCCCTCCCTTCAACGAAGAGATTGGTAGGGTAACCGATATTGTTAACCAACTGAGCATAGTGGTGTGTCCTACATAACTAGAACCTGTGCATCCGGCAAACTCTTGCTCTAGCATGTAATACAGGATCGCGGTGAACTGACAGTGTAATCATCGCCCAGTCTAAGAGGATGTAGGTACATTACACAACTTTGATCAAAGTGTTTCATACAGTATTTCTACTAAGGGTCAACCGTCACATACACTATTAAGGGTCGATTTGACTTAGGGCTATCTTACACTACGCGTAGGTCTTTGTCTTCTAATGGGTAATCCGTACCACAGACATCCTACATCATTTTTGTACTACTAGAAATGAATCAGCATAATCAAGTAATTCACATATCCCCTCCTATACTGGAAATCTTTATCCTAGGAGTACTCAACTTACCTAAGTTAACCCAATAACTAAAGTTGAAGAATTTACTTGACTCCTACTCTCATCACAATCCTTCTATATAGTAACTAAAGAAAACAATACTCTCCTTATATGGAGATCATACAATTTAATGCAGAACACAACTTAGAAAGCAACCATTCACTTCTTATGTACCAACGGTGAATACAAACATACAACATCCTATGTCCCACCATCACTAGTATAATTAAATACTTATGTTGTGCCTTATGTAATATTGTTGAATTCCTCAATCAAGTACTTCCTACTAGGATGAATCTGCATCGCAAGTACTTCTCCTATTCTCTCCTATACGGGAATGAATATTTCCTAGGACTTTTAGCTAGCTTTCCTAAGTTAAACTAATAACTTAGCTGGCTACATTGTACTTGAATTCAAGCTCTCATCACAGTCCTAATATTAATATCTAAGGTAGCATATACTCCCCTTATACAGAGATCATACAAGTAAAGCAATAATACTAAATGCATTATCTAACCCTTCAAGATAAACAAATACTCTCTTTAACAATCATGCATCATCTATGACTTATTTACTCAATGCAAGCTTTTGGATAGTCTATTGCAAACCTCATACAGTAGCAAAATAACTTAATTATGACTTCACAAAAGATCAAAGATGAAATTTATAGAGAATAGTTAACCATGCCTGGTTCAAGCTTTCCTCTGATGATGATGATGTGGTATGTACTTGCAGCACTTCCAAACTACAGAATTCCTTTGTCCTTACTATACTTCGATACCACAAAAAAATGCTCTCTCACATATTTCTACATAGTTGGACAGCTTCTTGTCTAAGGCTCAGAATTGGGTGATTCAAACTTCTAGCAGCATGAATGGTTAAACTCAGAATTGTGCATAAATCACTCTTCCAGAATTTAATTGTATATTCTTGCAAATACACAACTCAATCTAGCGATGAGAATACTAAACAGTATGATAACAGGAATGAATGATACTCAGATTGCTAATCTGATAAAACAGAATGAAAACTCAATTAAGCTGAATGCAAACTGAATGAAGTTGGATGAAATCCGAATGAGGTTGAATGAATAACTCACAGCAGATGATGGCTTTATATAGAGCCCTGAAATGCAACGCATTCCTCACGGGAAGGCATGGTAATTGACAACACACTGCCCAGAATTATTCAAAGGTAACATGGTTGGCGGGTTTCTAACCCCTTACTCATCAATTTCAAAAGTGATTCAACTTCATCAAGAGCCAGCAAAACAAGAATTAATCAACTAAGTAAAAGAAATCGCCACCTACAGGAAACTCACCAAATTTGGCGCCAACAAGAAGGTGATTCATCTTGTTGAGAAATGGTCATGGCTAAACTTATAACAGCTATTCTCCTCATAAGTTGCGTCGCCCCTGTTTCATAGCAGAGTTGATTCTTTCATCCAGGTGAAGCGCACTTCTCAGTCGCGCAAATTCCTCTTCTGCCATTTTTCATATTTCACGGGAAAAACTTCCAAATATTTCAAATCTGACTTTATTAAGTCAATAGTTTATGCATCGAATATTTCCTTTATGCATTAGTAAAGTCCTCACATATTCGATTTATTTCATGATGAAAATAGGAGAAGTCGATTTTCATTATACTTAGGAAACATTCGATTTCCTAAATATGTGATGAGAAATAATTAAATATTGATTTCCATTATAAATCAAATAAAATATGAATAGCTCCATTTTAACATTTAAATAGAAAATATTAATTGTTAGGAAAATAAGTCGATTTCCTAAATGAGATCAATTTAGATAATAATCCGATTTTCATAAATTGAAAAATGATAATTAAATCAATGATTTGATTTTCCAAATAAGAGAAATTAATATTAAATTAATTTAGGAAATAATTATGTATTTTATTATATAAATATAATTATAGTTCTTAAATATATTAAACATATATATATATATTTAAATACGCAAGTATTAATATATATATATATATATATATATATATATATATATATATATATATATTTTAATATAACTATAATATATTTAAATAACCTTTAATATATAATTATGTATATATATATTTAACAAATATATATTTATATCGTTAGCCAGTCAGCATATCCGATATGTATAACCATACATATATTTATATATGTAAATTTGCTAGGTAATAATAATATAATATTATTAATATCCACACATTACTGGATGTGTGCATATATACATACATATACCAGTATATTCCCCTATGTACACATATACGTACATATACCATATCGATACATCTGTATGGCATATCCATTAGCCAACTTACGCTTGTATCGACATGTCTTATACCTACGGATACTTGTATATACTATACACATGTATATATATATACTCACTTCCAATACATGTATCCATTCATGTTACCAACAAAATGACTGTAAACAAGCACAAGGATGGACCTCGTATAAAACACACAAAAGTAGTCAAGACCTCTACTTGCAAAACATACAAGCTATGGATGACTTACCTTAAACTTATACAAAACTAACTTGGTTTACTCAGTCTAAGGTGAAGTGTGTGTATGCTCAGATAGTCCACTTTACCGATTACTCGACCAAGCTCCTCTCCCGAGTGATACTTCCCCTCTGCCTAGAGGAATGGTACATATACCTGCATCCACTGACATACGTCCACGGAAGACAAATGTTCACAACATAGGCAGTATACATAACATCTCATAAGTTAGAATATTCAATAATTCATTAACCATCTATATTTATGCAGTATCTCACCATGAATAACATCAATTGAGACAACATTAAATGAAACAACATCAAGTGATATAACATTCATATTGATAACAAGGTACAAGCATCATTAATTCATCTCGAGAATTCACATCACATTCACTTTTACCACATCTAGTAATAGTAAATAGTAACCTCACATTTTGGGATGTAACAGGTCAAAACTGGATAGGAAGATTGTTGGGCGCCAAATACTTGCAATTAACTGCAAGGTATTCCCATTGATGCTACTATGTTTATAACCATGCTTGGATACTTTTTAATTAAAGAGTTCACAGAGTTGATCTGACCTAGTGTCACTCAATTCACAACATCTTTCATCAATTTGCAATCTTTGCTGCAAGAAAAAGTTTCTTTGAAATGAATGTTTGTTAGTGAGAAGTGAAGCAACTCTTCCTACATAGACAATTGTTGGGACAGATGTTGTGGATTAGGTATTTGATGAGACGCATTTTCGAACACCTGAAAAGGAGATTGTAAATGAATTTATTTTTTTTCTAAACAATATCTGTTCTTACTTCTTAATGTCTATAAATTCATTTTTTCTTCATTTGCAACATAATAATTCTATTTTTAACTATTTAAATTTTGACTTTTTATAGGTGACAGAGTTGTTAGTCTCTATATTGTTAAAGGAGAAAAACCAACAATGGGGTACATCTACAAGGGAATGGACTAAGCAAAGGAGTACATTAGACAATTTTATGGTGGTGTGAAGGCCAAATATATGCCCATTTTGAATATTATTGACTAATGACTGATAAGACAACTCCATAGGCCACTTCATGCTTGTGTGTTTTTCCTCAACCCAGCCTTCCACTTTCTTGATAGTTTCAAGGGTAATAATGTGTAGGTTATGGGAGGCCTCCACACCATCATAGAAGCTATGGAGACAAGTCCATAAATGAGAGAGAAGATCATGTCCAAGATTAAAATCTACAAGGGAACTCTAGGAGATCTCTTTTCTCGAGATATATGCAAGATAGCAAGAACAACTACTACCCCAAGTAAAACTTCTATTAATTGCAATTTGAAACAATGATTTAAAGTTCAATGATTTTTCTTCTTTGTTGTTAAATTTTGAATTTGTAGTATTTGTATTCTTAAATGTGTTCATATCCTTAAAGATGTATGGTGGCACAATTTTAGCACTAAGGTGCCTAATCTTCAAAGAATTACTATCTAAGTCTTGAGCCAACCATGCAGCACTGTAAATTGTGAGTACAATTGCAATATTTTGAGTACTAAGGTGGCACAATTTTAGCACTAAGGTGCCTAATCTTCAAAGCTATCTAAGTCTTGAGCCAACCATGCAGCACTGTAAACTGTGAGTACAATTGCAATATTTTGAGTACAAACTCCAAAAAGTGCAGAGTACACACTCCAAAAAGTGCAACAAGTTCATATCCTTAAAGATGCATGGTGGCACAATTTTAGCACTAAGGTGCCTAATCTTCAAAGAATTACTATCTAAGTCTTGAGCCAACCATGCAGCACTGTAAATTGTGAGTACAATTGCAATATTTTGAGTACACACTCCAAAAAGTGCAACAAGTTGTCAATGAAAATGTCGAATGATTTTGTATTTGTCTGTTACAACTTGTACCTCCACCACAAGAGAGTTTTAATCACAAAAGAAAAATTAGCTCCTATGGAATTGATGTATGATCCCACATCTGAGTGGATCATCAAGGACTCCATTTTTTCAGAGGAAGACCCTAGATAAATTGGCTAGGCAGATCGTGAGGTAAAGCTTGTAGAGATGGGGGTGTAGGTTCAAGCCCAAGCAAGCTAGAGTCAAAGAATTTGTCCAAGAGGATGATACTACCTCATATGTAGATAGAATGGCAATTGTTTATTTGACATACTTAAAAGAGGTGTAGGACCCAACAACTTGGAGTTAAAGTTGGGAAATGGCTCCTTCCAACCTTAGTTTGATGTTTCTATGTATTTTCTTGCTAGTACCGTATACATATATATCTAAGTTTATTGTTTTTGTACAAAAAACAATTTGAAGGATATCAAAAGTTAAAATGCTTTTTCTTTTGTATCAAAGTTCAAGCATGACAATTGTGGCATGTTTTAATTATTTCATTATCTCAACATGTGTATTGTATATCTAATTGATTAGTTTGCATGTATATTTACAGTTATTTTGATATGAGATGCAATATAATTATTTTTCCCCCTTACAATTCAGTATTTTTCAATGATTTTTTAAATTTGTCGAGTCTGCACCAAATCTGAGTCTAAGGCAAAAAATGGCTTGTCCAGTTTGTGTCGAGTTCAAGTCTCAACACTATGCTATTAACAACCTCTTCAAGGTAATGGCTGACAATCTACAAGCATCAACAAAGACCAAGAAGGGCATCCCAGTTTGCACACAAATGAGGAAGATGACATTATCATGACATATATTTCATAGCTACACTTAGCTCTACAGTATAACCTTGACGACATGATTAACTTAAATCTGGTCAAACTTGGTAAAAATCCCTTATTTTCTCTCTACTAGCCAACTTGCATTAAGCTCCCAATTAATTAATTATTTAATGGATGACAGAGTAGAAGTGCATGATGTCAACCTACTTTTGACCTCATCAAATCTACATTTATATGTTAATTAGTAATCCAATTGTACTATAATCACTTTGTTTGACATTTATCAATCCTCCTTTTTTGCCTGCCCGAATAGAATTCTTGTGTTCAACAATCTGGCCCTTGATTTTGACACATCCCAAGAAATTAGCTTCGTAGATCCACAACTCACCCAAAACATATTTTAGGTGTCAAAGGCCTACTCAAACGATCAAGTATTGTCTGCTTATTAAGTGATAGGATGTTTTGATTGTTTCAAATTTTAATGATAATGTTTATGACTTTTAGCTTTTGCATTCAACTATTTTATTTTATTTTGTATCAACCTTTCAGGCCCTATTTAGTGATCCATCACCAAAATGAGGAAGAATACTAAGTAGGATTGCAAAGGTTAACTAAATTATCATATTTCCTAAAGACAGAGAAGGGATTCTTTTCTTCAATAGCACACAGCAGATTGCATGGCTTGGTTAGACCTTCAAGCACATGTGGACCTCTTCAACCCAAATGTTTTTTTTCTTTTATTATTGCTAATCGTTTACAAATATTCTGCTCATACAAACATCAACATGAGACCAATACAAGCTCTAACAAGCCCAACCATGAGACTAATATCGGTTCCTTTTGAGCAACCACATTAGAAACCACCTATGGAAGACCTAGAGTCACAACTTAAAAATCCACTTATTTAGAAACCACCTCCACACTAAAAGCAAATTCTGGAAGACCATGAGTTACAACTAAGAATTCCATATTAGATGTTCCTTTGGGATTTGTACTTGGGTCTTTACAGTGAGAACTCAATGCTTTAACCAATGAAGCTCAACCCCTTGGAGCTCAACCCCTTGGAGCTCAACCCAAACGTTTGATGGTTTCTTACCCCAGATTTGAGGTTCACTTGATCTAATTTTAAAAATGAAAATTGCATTCAACTGGACCAGTTTGATAGATTCATGCTCTCTACCCAATATAAATTTTCCTTTCACTTCACTACCCAATATACGGTCTTCTTTAAATTCACTTAAATACAGCCCAGTGCAGTTATTCCGAAGGGCACCCTCTCTAATCACTGGCTTGTCATGCTTTCTGTGTCTGGGATCCATGTATTTGACAGTGTACCAGATAGTTTAATTTTTTTTTGAGTTTCTCACCTTCAAAATCAGTATTGTATTAATATCATTTAGCTCATCTGGAAACACATTCCAAACCATAGAGGAGTAGATGGCTGGATCATATTGTGGAATAAGGTGATCTATATAACTACCTCTTAAAGATATTGACTCTTGACTGTGCAAAACTTTCTGATTTTATATTTTCAACTGTTTGGTCATGGAAAAGATAAGCAAGTTAAATCTCACGGGGTATTTTATAATCCATTCTACTTTGATCCAAATCAATCCCAAAATTTTCCTATGTACTAATGGTGATAAGTATTTCTTTCTTACCATTTTGATCCCCCAAGTGTTGGTTGAACCTCTCTTTTAATAAAGAAAAGAACAGTACAATAACTATATGAAGGAAAAGAAATTTTACAAAAACCTGTAACAAGCACCAGCTCATAGAGAGTGTCTACAAAACTTCCAAGAACGAGCGATATGGATTGAAAGGCTACTGGGTGGTACAAACCATAGCCAGAATTACAAAAACAAAAGGCACCTTAGAAAAAGTTTTGCAACAACATTGGACAATGACTAAATCCAAAAAAGATACCTTAAACAACATCCAAAAAAAGGCCAGGAGAAGAGGAGATTTCTCTTTAGTTGTTGTTGCGGTTAGGATTGCAGAGGCATTTTCTATTGTTAGGGCCGCTAGGAAGGTGGCCCTCTGAGTTCTAAGACTTGCCAACATATCCCTCATCAAGGCCATTCATGCTCATTTTCCATTGTTCAGCAGCTACAGCATGATAATTGAGCACAAAGTTCCTTGAATTTTAAGACGGATGAATTTGCCACAGCTGCTGGTTGATTAGTGTGTAGTCCCTCCGTCCTTTAAATTGCTTCAGTTCATTTGAGAAGATTCTAGTAGCAGTGTCTTAGAATCGCATTCTAGTTTTGCAATAGCAGATTGCAGATTTCAAGACTTAAATCTTGTGTTTTATGTTGCAGCTCCATAGCCTTCATAAAACCATGCAGTGTACCATTTATATCAGCTAGAGTAAACTGGATGATACTATCAAAAGAGGTTGACTACTTGATTGGTTTGCTTGCTAAAGCTTTGGGATTTTTCTTTTTGCAAGTGGTGGGAGTTGGAATTAGACTAGAAGGCATATCGCATATCCTGAAATGAGAACAAACCTTCAGTGGTTGTAGGTGAAAGAGAGTTGCGGTTGGCTCGGCAATGACAGGGGTCAGTATTGTTAGATTTAGGATCAGAAATGAAAGCAATCACAAAATGCAACACATAAGACAATGAACACAACAAGATACACTTCGGAAAACCCTCCTACTCGAGGGAGAAAAACCCAGCAAATATATCTCTTATATATTGAAAGAATAAGAGCAGAAATCAGCTTACAACTCAGGCCCAACACAATGCCGAATTTGATACAATGA
Source organism: Sequoiadendron giganteum (assembly GCA_007115665.2). NCBI lineage: Eukaryota > Viridiplantae > Streptophyta > Pinopsida > Cupressales > Cupressaceae > Sequoiadendron > Sequoiadendron giganteum. Next base: position 499,719,038 of record CM021104.1, on the reverse strand, counting down.
ATAATAGCACCTCTCCTAGATGCAAAGATACAAATGAATATGTTTCTCCTTGAAATCGGTCTACTGCTACAAAGGAATGCGAATTATCATGAATGAACTTGATGATCAAATGAATGATCATCACGTTGTATTTATACAAAACTAGGTGACTCTTCATTTGGGTTGGCCTCTTTTAAGAAACAAAGCAACTCTTCATAAAATTATTATATATAGCAAGTCCGACTTGCCTTGGTATTATTTATCCATTTTAAATTTGAGAGAAAGATATCTCCCATTGCTATAACATCAACACTCCCTCTTAGCTAGGGAGGTATCTTTCCAGATATCCACGTCATGGAGTCTCTCAGCATGACGCCCACAATGGCTACACCCATTTGTGGAAAACTCAAAGGTTCATCACAAAGTCTCTCAACATGATGTCGTCATGGAGTCTCCCAACATGACGTCCACCATGGCTACTCCAATGCTCGGAAAGAAACACAAGTACAAGGGTTCATCACGGAGTCTCTCAACATGATGTCGTCATGGAGTCTCTCAACATGACGTCTCATCTTAGTCACAGAGATGAACAAGGGCTCACACCTCATATTTCTCCATCTCAGAGAAATATACACTACAAGGGCTTTTACCTCATATTTCTCTGTCTCAAAGAAATATACACTACAAGGGCTTTCACCTCATATTTCTCCGTCCCGAAGAAACATACACTAGAAGGGCTTTCACCTCATATTTCTCCGTCTTAGATAAATATACACTACAAGGACTTTCACCTCATATTTCTCCGTCTCAGAGAAATATACATTACAACAAATCTTCATGATGATGTGACTCCCTCTGGAGCTCCAAGTACTTGTATCAACCTCCTCATCCAAGATTGTCTGCAATGCTTGCCTTAGAGGAGCGGTTTCCAATGCACACTTCCAGCACTATTGACTTGCTCGAGTCCAAGACTGTCCTCCTCGACCTCATCCTAGATCACCCTATTCTAAATAGGTTTGTGGAGCTACCAATGTCAAATCCAAATTAACTGTCTTGTGCAATTATGTTCTCAACTGCTGAAGAGGTCTTCCAAGGATTTTGCACTTGGCCTTGCAACAATGCAACCTTCACTTCTTCTTAGTGAGTCACAGAACTCCCTCTTGATCCCTGCCTTAGATATTTCAAAGAAATCCTCTGGAAGTGAACTCCCCTACATTGACCTATCTCAGAACCTTAATCCTTTTCCTGGACAAGCTCTCAACTCGTGCCTTGAATTCTTTGAATGTCATTTCCTCCTCTTCGAAGAAATTGATCAACTTTAGAATAAGAAACCTTTTGAATCAACTTTAGAGGTAGGCTCCTTGTAAGATGTCCCTATGTCAATTTCCGCAGTAGAAACATGTTATGTAGACCTTAATTTGCAATCTCGAGCAAAGTGACCGTACTTGTCACACCTGAAACATTGAATGTGAGAGAGATCCTTCTTCTTCTTCGGTTCTGGGGCATAATCTAATTCTCTATCTCTATTCCTCTTTTTTCCTTTGCCTCTTTCTCTAGAAGTATGTGTAGCAAGAACTTGATTTTCTACATCATGACATTTTCGCCCTATTCCTCTTGCTACCAACTTGGACTCTTCTTGAATACAATCAACTCGAAGACGATCAAACTTGGGCAACTTGGATCTCCCACTGATGCTCTGAATAAAGGGTTCCCAAGATTGAGGAAGGCCATTTAGTGCCAACATAACAAGATCTTTGTCTGCAATTATATCCCCAATAGCGCTCAACTGATCTCTCAAATCAGCAATCTTCATAAAGAATGAGATGACTGAATCATCTTTAGCCATTTTTATATGGTGAAGTTGTTGTCTCAAAGCAAGGGCTCTACTGGTGTTGTTGATCTCATACAATCCTTTTAGAGTATCAAACATTTCTTTAGCTGTCTTCAACTTGGAGATGATCGGTACTAGGTGATTCATCACAAAGTCTATCATGATCTTTCTAGCCTTCGTGCCATTTTTCTTCCACTGGATTTTCTCAGTATCATTAGAAGGCTCGGGCATATCACTTTCCACGAAATCAAGAAGATCATTCTCCTCTAATGTAATGAGTACCCTGGGTTTCCAAGAGTTGAAGTTTGAAGCTCCATCAAGCCTATCTTTTACTTGACACCGCTCACCATCTTCTTTTTCGGCACAAATTCACCTTCAAAGATCTGCCCTTAGGTCAGAAATAATTTGAACCTTAGATTTGCGATACTTCAAGATCTGCCCTAGATGAAAAGTTGACTTGACTGCTTAAACAAATCTGATCGGATCTTTTCTTAGACCCGCTCTAATACCATGTTAGATTTAGAATCAGAAATGAAAGCAATCAGAAAATGCAACACATAAGACAATGAACACAACAAGATACCCTGGGAAAACCCTCCTACTCGAGGGAGAAAAACCCAGCAAATATATCTCTTATATATTGAAAGAATAAGAGCAGAAATCTGCTTACAACTCAGGCCCAACACAATGCCGAATTAGATACAATGAATAATAGCACCTCTCCTAGATGCAAAGATACAAATGAATATGTTTCTCCTTGAAATCGGTCTGCTGCTTCAAAGGAATGTGAATTATGATGAATGAACTTGATGATCAAATGAATGATCATCACCTTGTATTTATACAAAACTAGGTGACTCTTCAATTGGGTTGGCCTCTTTTAAGAAACAAGGTGACTCTTCATAAAATTATTATATATAGCAAGTCCGACTTGCCTTGGTATCATTTATCCATTTTAAATTTGAGAGAAAGATATCTCCCACTGCTATAACATCAACAAGTATATGTGCAAGGAGACTAGGAAGGGAATGGAAATTACTTAAGTAAACAGAACTAGAAATCAAATCAGTGAAATTATACACCTTCAAAGGTTGCACAAAAAAAGAGCTAAGCTTGTGAGAAATTGGGGTGGAAGTTTTAGGATTAAAGTGCCATCAACTTTGTAAATCCTATCTTATTTAATTTGCTACAACATCCTTGTCAAGATGTCTCTAGGCACCTAGGGTGTTAGTGGAAAATAATTTGTATTAATATTTCAATTTTCACCTGTAGTTTATAAATGCATTCATAAGCATGAAGGGGTCCATCGGCAACAATAATTAATTATTTGTGACAAATTTAATTGTCTCCTTAAGTTGGGTGCTTGGAAAGGAGGGAAAGGTGACTCTTGGTGTGCAATACAAGTGACTATTAGCTTCCCCAAGTTGGGCGCTTGGGAAGGAGGAAAAGTGTCTCTTGGAATGCCAAAATGAGTGAGTTTACACATTCCAAACGGGATTCCAAGGACTGAAGTGTTTGGTTTTTTGCAAAAGGCTTTTGGTCCCCATGATTTACCATGGTTTTTTTGCACCTTTTATTTTGGAAACTCCTAGCAGTGATCCTTCTTCCAAAATTTCTATAAATTGGAGCCTTGAATTTTGTGGTAAAATATATCTTTTGATTGTTTTCATTGAGAATTCACAGGCACACAGGTGTTGCCAGATTCGAGACAAAGGAGTGAAGGAAATGTGTTGCCTTGTAATCTTGTTTGAAGAAGATAATACATACTTGTCCTCCCTTCTTGGTGGAGTTTTTGCCTGCAAGGGTTCCTCCACATAACTATCGTGTAATGGGATGTTCTCATGCGGTTTGCTGATTTCTTATGTTGTTGATTTCAATTCCTAAATCCATTAATGATATTCTACAATTAAGCACAATTAATTGAATGTTGTTTTATGAATAAGCATACTTAATTTCAAATTTCTATATTATATTAGATTACCTTTCTTGTCCCAATAGGAAGAAGAATGAGAAATGAGCTTACCCTTGCTTTTTGGAGTATCTCTATTGGTTTTAGAATAGTAGCCAACAACTTGGCAAAGAGGAATCTCATCGTCCGTGAAGTTCTCATCCAAAATGATTTTAGAATGAATGTTTGATAGTCTCCATAGTGCTTGATTTAGACAGGCTCTGTGAAGTGGAATATTTCCTCTTTCTACAATAGGTTTGAGAGGTTTGTTACTGGCAGAGGAATTCATGTTTGCAAAAGGATCTTGATCTATTAATAGCATTTTCATGTACCCTTGTGCTGCTTCTTTTCCCTAGAAGAGAAGGCATCTTGGATTTCCAAAAACAGCCCTCAAATCTAAAATACCTCTTAAACTTGTTACAGTTATTGCACAAGGCAAAACCTAGCTACTCACCCATCAATCTATGAATAGAATTGTGTCAGGTGCGCCTGAAATAGGACCAAAAAAAATTCTTTTAAAACTAATGCTTAAAGTTAAGATACAACACACTTAAAAATATGCCAACTTAAAGTAAAAGTACATCCTTAACCCATTAAACATTCAACATTTACACTTCATACAATTGTACCACTCGCCAATTAAGTGAACATGTGTACCTAATTGCTAGGTGACTAAGGCAGGATTAAGTTTGCTAAACCTTAGTTATACATTTCTTTTTATTTTTTAATGTATGCATGGAATAACTGAGTCTTGCATATACAACATAAAAATGACCAATTTTTTAAGTGTACCTTTAATTTAATATGATATACCCTTTATGCCCTAAACATACTCTATCAATAACCAAGTGATTCCTTTAAATATAAAACCGTTTGAACAATAATTATAAAATTATGAATGTCAGTTTACTAAGTTCTGGTTAATTTAATTAATTGTTAAGGTAGTTTGCTAATTAACTATAAGTTTAACTAATTTGGTTGCATCTCTGACGAAGGGATTATGTTGGAAGAAGGAAGGCCCTTGCAATCCATTGCCATGCTTGGCATTGGGGATTTAAAAACAAGGATCTTTATTATGAACTCAAGGACAAGTCAAAATCTTGAAATCAATCTTGACTCTTGACTGAGCTCACTACAAGGGGAACTTGATAGTGCTGCCATTGTCCCATAGAATTTTTTACTACACACAAGAGAAAAAAAAGAAAACCATCACCAGTAACATAGGGAAAGAATTTTTATCTATACCACATGAACCATCATTGAACATTAAAAGTCTCAAGTTCAAACCTGATTGAAATTTGCCATTGAGAAAAGACATATAACACCCTATCCCATGCTATAGCATTGCCCCAAAGTTCATCCTTACACCCGAGCCGGCATTTCATTGATGAATAGAAGATGCCATGGGGGGGTCCTTGAGAAAACTGGAAGAGAATAAATCGGTTGGACCTTTTGGTATTTTAGTTGTGTTACCACTTCTGCCCCCTGGAACTGCAGGTACAAGTCCAACCCAACCCAAATACAAATCTAGGTTCATTTGGTAGGGGATCCGGCTAGAATTCTAGAAAAGGTTTTCCAGTTCATCTAGGGTGAACCCACCTCGAATTTTGCCTCCTTCTGCTCCTACCTTGATAAACCCTTCGCTTTTTTGTGATTTCTTCTATTTTGACATTTTGACATTTAATTCATTATTCATCCTTCTTGGTTTTAGGCTTTATTGCAGCTAACAAAATGAGATGTCTTCTCATGGAATGCCTTCTTTGCAGCTAACAGAAAACATTGGTACCCTCACAAGGATTGACACTGTTTTATCAAATGCAACAAACAAGTGTCTAAACTAATTAGGTCACTTTTGCTAGCATACTCTAGCCTGTGCCAACATAAGAGCCTTGGATTATGGTATGGTCATCTATCAAACCATAATTGAAAGGGGTTTTTTAATCAGATATTGTAGTTGGAAATGCCCTAGTAGATATTTAGGCAAAATGTGAAAGCATATACAAAGCACATGAACTATTTGACAAAGTGCCTCAAAAAAATGGGGTATCATGGAATACAATGATTGCAAGATATACATAAAATGGTGTTCCTGATGAAGTTTTGACACTTTTTAAGAAATGCAACAGATAAGAAAAATGTGGTTTTCACACTCAAAAAACACAGTTTTTGCCTTTTTTAAAATTATGAAAATAGCATGCACCATGATGGTCTGTTTGGTTTTGAAAGCCTTCATTTGGGCTTGGTGGTGGGGGCTCTACCCCCTCAACCCTACCCTATACCACAACAAGGAATGCGCCAAGGCCACTAGCCCTAGACCCAATGCTACCCCTCGACCCCATTGGGGATGTTGCCCCTAGAGCCCCACTAGGGGTGTTGGCTTCCAGCTTATTTGATACATTTTGTAATTGTATTTTGCATAGAATTTAAATTTTTTAACTTGTTGAGTCAGAAATTTTTGGTTTCCCAAGTCTAAGTCAAGCCCAAGTATACAAACAATGGTATGGATATCCATCAAAGCAAAACTTATAGTAGATTGTTATCAGATATTAGAACTTGCCGATGCCTTGATAGCTATGCATGTCAAGTGTAGAAGCATACCCAAGGCATGTGAATTGTTTTCCCAAAATGTGTCAATAACATGTAGTCTCTAGGAATGCCATGCTTGAAAGATATGCACAAAAATAATTTGTTGAAAACTTGACAAGACCTCAGGAAACATTTAAGCAAATGCAATTGGCAAATGTAAACCTAGACATCTCATTTTGCAAATTTTATTATTACTAATAGGAATATTAATAATTATTAATACTATAGTATTATTATTTTATAATATTATATATTAACTTTATTAATATTGTATAAAGCTTATAAATATCCTTGTACATTAAAAATATTAGATGTCTAATATTTCTGATTTTAGGTTGCATATATGTATATATTTATAACTTTTATATGTTTTTGTATGTACAAACACAACCCAAAAGAAAAATTTGATCGACTCTACGAATCGAACCCCCGAACCAGTACCAAGATTGGTAACTTGGTTAAGTGTTATTTGTACTCCATCTAGTACATGTGTGTGCTTGAAATCCATTTTAATCAATTCACAAAATTGTGCAACTGTATTTCCTCTATTGCAACTATTCATGGGAATTGCGATTTGCATGATATAAATCAATATTCTACCAGACCAAAATGCAGTACCATTGACTCAAAGTCTCTGACAGTCTCCTCAACCTTCCTTTTTACCTCTTTCTACATCCTATTTTTGGTGTGCCTTATATTTTGGAATCCTTCAATCAGTGATGCACTACTACAACACCTTTTGTTCTCTTATTTTGTCAGTAATTTGTCTTACCAATTCACCATATATAGTTTCAGTCCACTCAATGTCATCGGTACCCTATGCTACATAAGTGATCAACCTTGCTTAACTTACATAAGTGACCAACCTTGCTTAACTCACTGTAGAGACCTAATTTGGCCCTGCATCATAAAAGTGGGGATTCCCCTTCTTGAAGTGGAGATCCTTTGCTACAATCTTAGTTTGTATCGCTGAATATATACAAATAAACAAGGAACAGTATCTTTTCCATGTTTTTTTGGACACATTATTTCTCTCCATTAACCTATCTTTGAACCAGCTCCATTTCTACTCTTAACTTTATATTTCTTCCATCTTTGGTTGTGTGTTGGGGTACAGGCTGACTGAGGCATACTTGAACTGTGGCACTACCAAAAGGCCAACATGCACACTAGTGTCAGAGATGTTGAGATGTCTCATCTCCAAGTTCCAATTAAGTGTCATATGCTTCTCTTTTGATACTTGAATCTCTATCCTGTTGAAGGCTAAATTGGAAGCAGCTGACTTCAGTTACAGGTGTTACTACCTAGTCAAATGAAAACATGGCATTCTCTAACAATATATGGATAAATAAGACATAATTGAGAAGTCCTGTTCTAAAGCTATTTTGGGAATTTCTCAGTAAGAATCTCTCTTGTTTGTTAATTGGATCAAAAGCTACAAATATTTTGAGATGAAGAGAAAATCAAGAGTTGGGCCTTAAAATCTCCAATGAATTTTGAAAGAGATATTCAGGCAATAAAGCACTAGTGAATCTTGCACTCAAGCTATAAATGCTATTTGAATTTAAATTCCATAAATAACGTAGTCGGTTAACTTGCGAAGTTGCAAGGTATTTACTTTGATAGTAGCATTGCTTCTTGTTATTGTTTCATTTGAGTCAGTTTGAACCAAATAATTCAAGTTGTCAAATTAAACAATTGTAAATTTCTATAGTAATATGCAATGGCAAAGTTTGGAATCCAAAAACACAATGAATTCATGTCTCATTCATTATTCAAATTCATTCGAGAGTTTTTCATGGTTGTCCTTGTCACCATCAAGTATCCAATTACTCAATTACTTCAAAGCATAAACCAAGGAACTCTGGCAATGTTTTCCTTTACTGATATCACTGATGTAAAAAATGGCTTTCTTCTAAGTCACAGAGCTGGAGGAGAAAAACATAAGGATTTAAATCCATTTTTCAAAAACTCATAAGCCAATGCAAAGAGTTCGACCCTGTTCCAAAAAATTGAGCTTTTTGTATAGCATTAATGTGAATAAAAGAAACATCAGAAGTTACCTCCAAAGCCTGAAGCCATTTATCTTTTCTACCAAATATGTCAAAGAGAAGAAAACATTCTTCAAGTTGCACCAGTCTGGAGTGTCTTTCCAGTAATTTATCTAAAGTGGCAACTCCCTCTTCAGAACACTTCACTATCAACCGAACCACATGCTCAGGACTGGTAGGCGTTTTCTTTTCACCTCTCCTTTTTGAACGAAATACGGTACCACACTGTGCTAGCACAGGGAAATTCTTTGCTAGCGGTACATAGCTCCAATCATATTTTATATATTTGAATTTAATGCAATGACTGTGGGATTGGGTGCTGACTCCTCCCACCAAAAGGGATGGAATTGACACTATTGAGGATATCATTAAAAAAAATTATAAACAAGCTCTTCTTTGGAATTTTTCTTTCAATGTGCTAATTCTGCTTCTACCATGCTGATATAAGAATTTAATTCTTTCATCTCAGACCTTATACACCTGCACCAGTGAAAACCTTTATGTTATGGCATCAAAAGTTTCTCTTAAAGACAAAACGACAAAGATAAAGGATAGTTGTGCAGGAATGTATTTAATATTTGCATTTCATTAGATTGCATCAAGAATAGAGATATACACCTGCACCAGGGAAATCCTTTATGTTATGGCATCAAAAGTTTCTCTTGAAAGACAAACCAACAAAGATAAAGGATAGTGTGCAAGAATGTATTTAATATTTGCATTTTATTAGATTGCATCAAGGATAGTTGTGTAGGATATGCGGGAATTTACAGAGATGATCAAGATAGTTTAATAATGTTTAATAAAGCCCTTGGTCTAATAACTAATCATCAAGCTGAAATAGCCCTGGTTATAAGAGATTCCAATTTTTCTTTTAAAATTAAGGTATATGAATTTGTTTGTGGAGGTATTATCAGAAAGCAATAAACCTATCACAACAAAAATCAGTTAGAGGTGAAAAACTGAAGAGACTAATTTTTATATAGTGATAGAGTTCAACACATAATATTGCTCATTATTTAACTGATTGAGGTGCAAAAATTTGTAATTAAAAAACAAAAATTGTACCATAAAGGTATTCAACTATGTTCCATAGCATTTCTGAGACAAGGATGGCAGGGGACAGCAGTCCGGAGGACCACATTTTGGGACAGCAAAGGACACATATATAAATTCAAAATTTTACAAGTTCAGCTTTACATGACATCAATATTTAAGATTAGACATCCATATAATGTATCAGATTCAACAGTCAATGTAGCATCTTCATTAATTCAAGTTTAGCAGCAATAAAAAATAAAAAATTAAGATCTCATTGTTCAATGTTTTCATTACAAATAGGCCCAAAGACAACATACATTTCTTACAACTGTATGTTTCCATTTGACATAAGCATGATTTCACTTTGATATGTATGCTTTTGCTCATTCTGCAACAGTATGCTCTCATTTTATAATTGTCTGCTCTTCTACAGCTGTATGCAGTTATAGAATTGCCCATTGACGAAAAGGGTAACAACTGTATATTGTCATTCAACAGGGATGCATTTACATTCCACATTTGTAAGCAGTCATTCAACAACTGTAAATTTTCTTTCCATAGTTCCATGCGGTCCCACAATTTCCTATTGATGAAGAGAGAAATAAATGCATGTTGTCATTACACTTTCATCCTACAGTTTTATACAGTTATTCAAAAGTTCTACACTTTCTTTCTACAGCTGTAAACTTGTATGAAACCATACACTCGCTCTTTGTAATGCAGATTTTTCTGGTTAAGAAAATTTCAGACCATTGATGGGGCGCCTGACCAACATCCCCAGCCATCCAACAGCTGGCACAGGAAGACATCCCGATGTCATTAGGCCCCTATGGATGCTGTCCCAAGGAAGCATCTGATATTTCCTAGATGATAAGGGGCAGCCAAGGGGCCTCCCCTACCATCCCCCTGTCCCAGAGACACTGGGGGGGATGAGGACATAGATAGGGAGGGGAAAGTGCGTCCCCAACCTAGTATTCAAATGATTGAAAATAATAGTAAGGATCAATGTTTATAAGGGCTTATGGAGTAGGATGCAATTTTTATATATCATACATCAATCATGATTAATATATTGAAAATATGGAAAATTAAAGAAGGATGTCAAGCATGTGAACTTCGTAATAGTAATTAGGTTTCAAGCAGTGTTCCTTGGGGTTCTCTAGGGATGCATCCCTAGGATAAAACCTACTTTTTGAGGGTTGAGGATGGCAGGACAGAACAAAACATTGCCCCACCATCCCTTTGGGCACAACCTGCGAAGAGATCATCCCCAGGACAGCCCTACAGTGCAGGGGCCATTCTTGAGGATGTTCTCCTCTGCAGGGTGTGTCCATCGATGCTTTGTCGCCCCTGGGACAGCTAGGGAGACACAGTCATCCCTTAGTCATCCCAAGAATGACAAGGCATCCCCACACCATTTTTGAAAAACACTAATTTTTTTTATCAAAGCTACACTATGTCAATTTTATTTTCATAAATGTTTGCAAGTTTCTGAATCCATTGAACTATTTCCTTGGAAGCGGACAAAACAAACACAAAAATTAAAACAAATAAAAAGAATGACAATAGTCTGCTTGTTCAACTACGCAGCCCTCACCTTCAGCCCCCATGTTGTCTAACAGTTGTTCCTCTATAACCTTTACACTATCCTCTTCATTCAGTATTAATTTTTAAAAATGAAAAAAATCTTTTGCTTAAAATTAATTGATTTGTTTTTTTTTAACCTTGAATTTCACTAGATATAAGAATCAATCCAATTAAATTTAATTTTTCTACCAATACTTGCCCCGTTGTCTACAAGTTAAATAAATTATAAATTTCTACTTTTACCATCTAAGGTCAATATATTTGATAATGCTAAACTATTTATGTTATATATGACTAAATTAGAACCTATGTACTTCTATGGTGACGCATTCCCTAGCCAAATCCTTCCATTCTCAAACCCATGATGTTTTAGGGATGTAGGGATGGTTAGGAAATGTCCTTAGGACAGCTGAAAAACAAAAGAGGACAGCAGGGGATGCCCAGGGGCTGCCTAGACATCCCCCAACCATCCCAATGACAGCCAGCTGTCCCGTATGGGCCAGCTATAGTTAAAACATAAAATTAAAAAATTAAATTGTTGCTGGAGTTGGATAGAATTCTTAAGGCAGCCAATTATGTGTGGGAAGACAACCTTGGGGCTTGTGAGGACACGAGTGCACAGCCTCAATAGAGATTTCACTAAGTGTAATGTCCCCGATTTAGCCCTACGATCTACAATTGGATTTAGCCTATTTCCGGAAACTCGTAGGCTAAGCAGAATGGGAACACTTACTATTTATAGTAAGTCATGATACTGCTCAATTGGCATACAGATGTGGTTTTGGCAAACTTACTATTTATAGCAATATGCTATTTTTGGTAAGTATATTTATAGCAGTATCACTCTAGCAGCAACTCAATCTTTTGCAGTTCAGTGTGGCCGATCAGTTTGGCTTTCTGTTGAGTTGAAGTGAACTTACTATTTTTGGCAGTGGCTATTTTTAGTAAGTCTAATCTTGGCAGTATCATCATCTGCAATTCAGCTCAGGTCATCATGCTATTTGTGGTAATCCATCAGTTTCAGTATTGGCTTTGGTTTTGGTTATCTCCTTCGACTAAGTGTTATACTTAGTTAATTTCATGTTTTTAAGTTGTTCCCCCATGCCTAGGAGTGATAACTTCATGTTGTTTTAAAGAGGGGACATTAAGGGGTCATGTTGAGTATTTAATGATTTATTAAATGCTTTATTGTTGCAAATAGAAATGGACGCCTAAAGGGAAGGGAAATAATGTTTTATTATTTCACAATAAAGTGAATGGTTGAAGGTGGCATCCCTTGGGAAGTTGAAGTGATTCAACTTCTTGGAATTCAAAGTGTTTCATTTGCCCATTGAAACTTACATATTGCTACATAGTGGAAAGATGATTATGTTATGTTTTAGAAAGCAAAGTTATGCTGCTGGTTTGAAATCCAGAATCCGGCTAAGGGAAAGCTTAGCAATTCTTTTCCACTCTTCGGGCCTGAAACTATGGTTCCCTAGATGATGGATTGAGAGTGTGCTTCATTCAGAAGTACATATTGAGCTTCAGTGTTGGAGAAATTGATGTTATTTCCAGAATTCGTAGTTGCTGGTCCTTTCATGGCTAAAGGACATTTCTATTTATAGCTTGGAGAGTGATTTTTATTTTGTTATGGGTGTTTTCTCCTTCCATTCCTAGACTAGAGGCGACCATTCTGGGAGATTTGCAGATTTAAATTTGAAGTTGATGATTTTATTTACTAAAATCGCCCTTGCAAGGAGGCCGTACATTTCAGTTTGCATTAGGATTTGTGCCATAAATAAATAGTGGTGTTTTGAGGCTATTTCTTCATCTCAACAAGGGCGCCTATCTTCTAGTTGATCATTGCACTTCGAATCATGCAATTCGGAGGTAATTCGATTGAGTTATGAGCATTTGATAATTTTCTGTAGTTGCTGATTTGACATTTCCAGAATTACAGTTTGTTGAAACAGAATTAAATCATTTGTTGTTTCCATTTTCCTTCTTCTTTTCTCATTATGTTCTAACATGGAAACAATGTATAACTTGGTGCTTGAAAATTGGTGAAAAACATTGTAATTTGCAGCCTTCTTATTTGTACAAACTGTTAACAGTAGTACTATTTCAGTTTTCAACATTGTTGCATTATTTAATTAGTTTCACACTAAGCACCCCTGGATGGTATACCGCCAGTGAGGATAAATTGAATTGTAATCTCTTTCATACCCACTTTCAAGTGGCGAATCCCCACTCTTCAGTGGATGCCTGCCGCAGCAGAAGAAGTGTTTAAATTGTAATCTTTTCCCCCCACTGTTTGGTGGTAGCGTGGAAAGTTCCTTTGGCTGGTTATCCGCCTTTATTACATTTCAATTCAGCATTAGCACTCCACCATATGTTAGCCCTCGCCTGTCAAAGAATCTTGACTGCACATTCTTGGTGTCGAGTTTAATCTCTCTCTTTCAATGTAATCTTTGTAATCGTTGATTCAGTAGATCCTAGGGATCCGCTGACCATATGCCCACCCCTCCTCCTTAAATGGTTTTAGGGCGCATTCTTGGTTAGAGTTCTTTCATGCACGTTTTGGGTTATGCTAACCTTAACGGGTGCTTGGTTACATTGTAAATGTTCGTTTAAAAATCAAAAAAATTGAGAGAGTATATTTCACTAAGCATGGCTTGTTGCTTGGGATTGAGACGTTGTTCTAATTGTTATTGTAGATTTTCATATGACATTCTTTTCGCATCTTCAGCAGTTATGAGGTGCTCAATAGCTTCCACGCCATGTTTTTTGATATTGAAGATCTTCACTAAATGGAGGAGGTAATCACTCTGGTGTTGATTGCATTCTTTTTGAGCCTTGAAATAGTTGATAAGGTGAATCATGCGCCATTCAAGATAGAAGATTTGGAGACCCTTTTATATTTTTTGCAAACCTTGTTGAAGCTATCCTTAATTTTGGTACATGCAAGTTGCATATTATTGTGATTATTGTGTGTTTCCTTGGCAAGAGAAGTGTCAGGTTAATGATTCACATATAATCTTCATGCTGGTGGGCAGGTGCTGAAAAATATTTTGTTGTTTTATCAAGATCAACAAAAGGGTTTGCAGGGTTCTCAAATGAAAGAAACAAAGCTCTATTATTATGATCTATCAAGATCAACAAAAGGGTTTGCAGGGTTCTCAAATGAAAGAAACAAAGCTCTATTATTATGATCAAGACTTTGGGCCTAAAAGGATTGAGTAAGACCAGAGCTACTGCCAGTTTTGTCAATATTCTGAGTCAATGCAGGGGCAGGGCCTGTACACTCCAAATATGACTCACCACTATTGTGCATGAATCACCAATTGGCATGTACATGTGTTTCACACATCTGATTAATTTACTAACAGATCACTCCCATTCAGATGGTAAAAGCAAATGGAGCGACGGAGAATCTGAAGGACCACCCTCTTCTCATGGAAGAAGTGTCTTACGAGTGGCAATGAAATTGATTTGCAGTGGAACCACTCTCATGCGGTTGTTCTCTTCATGAGGAATAAGTTCCGTACAAACAGTAGTGTTGTTAAGCTGAGGCACAACAGTTGCATTGAGCATAGTGACTTCAATTGTATTTTTCAAGCGCGATATTTGCACAAATAAACACTAACTCTAAAAGGGCTTCTTCAATTCCCAATACAATGGCTATTCTAAGTTCATTTCCTTTTCTAATGATTTCTGTGGCAGATTCCTGTTTAAGAACTTCTACAGCAAGTATTTGTTCTCTTAATTCTTTCCAATTTCCTCCACCTAGTCAATTCTCACTCCCAGACACATATAGGCTTGAAATGCCCAAATGTAAATGAGAGTAAAGAATGAATGAGTGAAAGTTTCCCAGATGATTTTTAAGCATGTAGATGAGCTCAAGTTTATTTACTAGTTGACAATTTGTACCTGTTTGAGCTGGGTTGCTTTATTAGTTTTGATTGTTTTGCATTCAAGTCTAAGTTTAAGAGCACTTTGGCTCAAATATGGAAGGACCTAGTGTTAGATCAGAAATGAAAGCAATCAGAAAATGCAACACATAAGGCAATGAACACAACAAGATACCCAGGGAAAACCCTACTACTCGTGGGAGAAAAACCCAGCAAATATATCTCTTATATATTGAAGGAATAAGAGCAGAAATCTGCTTACAACTCAGGCCCAACACAATGCCGAATTTGATACAATGAATAATAGCACCTCTCCTAGATGCAAAGATACAAATGAATATTTCTCCTTGAAATTGGTCTGCTGCTACAAAATGATGATCTGCTGCTACAAGATGATGATCTGCTGCTCAAGTATGAACTTCTTCTAGGAATGCGAATTATGATGAATGAACTTTATGATCAAATGAATGATCATCACCTTGTATTTATACAAAACTAGGAGACTCTTCATTTGGGTTGGCCTCTTTTAAGAAACAAGGTGACTCTTCATAAAATTATTATATATAGCAAGTCCGACTTGCCTTGGTATTATTTATCCATCATTTTTAAATTTGAGAGAAAGATATCTCCCACTGCTATAACATCAACACTCCCTCTTAGCTAGGGAGGTATCTTTCCAGATATCCACATCATGAAGTCTCTCAACATGACGCCCACAATGGCTACACCCATTTGTGGAAAACTCAAAGGTTCATCACGGAGTCTCTCAACGTGATGTCGTCATGGAGTCTCTCAGCATGACGTCCACCATGGCTACTCCCATGTGTGGAAAGAAACACAAGTACAAGGGTTCATCATGG
>CM021104.1:499527746-499703162 GCA_007115665.2 Sequoiadendron giganteum | reverse complement strand
CTCCCTCTTAGCTAGAGAGGTATCTTTCCAGATATCCACGTCGTGGAGTCTCTCAACATGACGCCCACAATGGCTCTACCCATTTGTGGAAAACTCAAAGGTTCATCATAGAGTCTCTCAACGTGATGTCGTAATGGAGTCTCTCAACATGACGTCCACCATGGCTACTCCCGTGTATGGAAAGAAACACAAGTACAAGGGTTCATCGCGGAGTCTCTCAACATGATGTCTCATCTCAATCATAGAAATGAACAAGGGCTCGCACCTCATATTTCTCCATCTCGAAGAAATATACACTACAAGGGCTTTCCCCTCATATTTCTCCGTCTAAGAGAAATATACACTACAAGGGCTTTCACCTCATATTTCTCCGTCTCAGAGAAATAGACACTACAAGGGCTTTCACCGCATATTTCTCCGTCTCAGAGAAATATACACTACAAGGGCTTTCACCTCATATTTCTCCGTCTTAGAGAAACATACACTACAAGGGTTTTCACCTCATATTTCTCCATCTCAAAGAAATATACATTACAACAAATCTTCATGATGATGTGACTCCCTTTGGAGCTCCAAGTACTTGCATCAACCTCCTCGTCCAAGATTGTTTGCAATGCTTGCCTTAGAGGAGCGGTTTCCAATGCACACATCCGGCACTATTGACTTGCTCGAGTCCAAGACTGTCCTCCTCGACCTCATCCCAAATCACCCTATTTTAAATAGGTTTGTGGAGCTACCAATGTCAAATCCAGATTAACTGTCTTGTGCAATTTTGTTCTCAACTGCTGAAGAGGTCTTCCAAGGATTTTGCACTTGGCCTTGCAACACTGCAACCTTCACTTCTTCTTAGTGAGTCACAAAACTCCCTCTTGATCCCTGCCTCAAAGATTTCAAAGAAATCCTCTGGAAGTGAACTCCCCTCCATTGACCTATCTCAAAACCTTAATCCTTTGCCTGGACAAGCTCTCAACTCACACCTTGAATTCTCTGAATTTGACTCCCTTTGAATGTCATTTCCTCCTCTTCGAAGATATTGATCGACTTTAGAATAAGAAACCTTTTGAATCAACTTTAGAGCTAGGCTCTTTCTAAGATTTCCCTATGTCAATTTTCGTAGTAGAAACATGTTGTGTAAACCTTAATTTGCAATCTCGAGCAAAGTGACCGTACTTGTCACACCTGAAACATTGAATGTGAGAGAGATCCTTCTTCTTCAATTCTAGGACAGAATCTGATTCTCTGTCTGCAATTATATCCCCAATAGCGCTCAACTGATCTCTCAAATCAGCAATCTTCATAAAGAATGAGATGACTGAATCATCTTTAGCCATTTTTACATGGTGAAGTTGTTGTCTCAAAGCAAGGGCTCTGCTGGTGATGTTGATCTCATACAATCCTTTTAGAGTATCAAACATTTCTTTAGCTATCTTCAACTTGGAGATGATCGGTACTAGGTGATTCATCACAGAATCTATCATGATCTTTCTAGCCTTCGTGCCATTTTTCTTCCATTGGATTTTCTCAGTATCATCGGAAGGCTCGGGCATATCACTTTCCACGAAATCAAGAAGATCATTCTCCTCTAATGCAATGAGTACTCTGGGTTTCCAAGAGTTGAAGTTTGAAGCTCCATCAAGCCTATCTTCTACCTTGACACCGCTCACCATCTTCTTTTTCCGCACAAATTCACCTTCAAAGATCTGCCCTTAGGTCAGAAATAATTTGAACCTTAGATCTGCGATACTTCAAGATCTGCCCTAGATGAAAAGTTGACTTGATTGCTTAAACAAATCTGATCAGATCTTTTGTTAGACCCGCTCTGATACCATGTTAGATTTAGGATCAGAAATGAAAGCAATCAGAAAATGCAACACATAAGACAATGAACACAACAAGATACCCTGGGAAAACCCTCCTACTCGAGGGAGAAAAACCCAGCAAATATATCTCTTATATATTGAAAGAATAAGAGCAGAAATCTGCTTACAACTCAGGCCCAACACAATGCCGAATTAGATACAATGAATAATAGCACCTCTCCTAGATGCAAAGATACAAATGAATATGTTTCTCCTTGAAATCGGTCTGCTGCTTCAAAGGAATGTGAATTATGATGAATGAACTTGATGATCAAATGAATGATCATCACCTTGTATTTATACAAAACTAGGTGACTCTTCAATTGGGTTGGCCTCTTTTAAGAAACAAGGTGACTCTTCATAAAATTATTATATATAGCAAGTCCGACTTGCCTTGGTATCATTTATCCATTTTAAATTTGAGAGAAAGATATCTCCCACTGCTATAACATCAACAAGTATATGTGCAAGGAGACTAGGAAGGGAATGGAAATTACTTAAGTAAACAGAACTAGAAATCAAATCAGTGAAATTATACACCTTCAAAGGTTGCACAAAAAAAGAGCTAAGCTTGTGAGAAATTGGGGTGGAAGTTTTAGGATTAAAGTGCCATCAACTTTGTAAATCCTATCTTATTTAATTTGCTACAACATCCTTGTCAAGATGTCTCTAGGCACCTAGGGTGTTAGTGGAAAATAATTTGTATTAATATTTCAATTTTCACCTGTAGTTTATAAATGCATTCATAAGCATGAAGGGGTCCATCGGCAACAATAATTAATTATTTGTGACAAATTTAATTGTCTCCTTAAGTTGGGTGCTTGGAAAGGAGGGAAAGGTGACTCTTGGTGTGCAATACAAGTGACTATTAGCTTCCCCAAGTTGGGCGCTTGGGAAGGAGGAAAAGTGTCTCTTGGAATGCCAAAATGAGTGAGTTTACACATTCCAAACGGGATTCCAAGGACTGAAGTGTTTGGTTTTTTGCAAAAGGCTTTTGGTCCCCATGATTTACCATGGTTTTTTTGCACCTTTTATTTTGGAAACTCCTAGCAGTGATCCTTCTTCCAAAATTTCTATAAATTGGAGCCTTGAATTTTGTGGTAAAATATATCTTTTGATTGTTTTCATTGAGAATTCACAGGCACACAGGTGTTGCCAGATTCGAGACAAAGGAGTGAAGGAAATGTGTTGCCTTGTAATCTTGTTTGAAGAAGATAATACATACTTGTCCTCCCTTCTTGGTGGAGTTTTTGCCTGCAAGGGTTCCTCCACATAACTATCGTGTAATGGGATGTTCTCATGCGGTTTGCTGATTTCTTATGTTGTTGATTTCAATTCCTAAATCCATTAATGATATTCTACAATTAAGCACAATTAATTGAATGTTGTTTTATGAATAAGCATACTTAATTTCAAATTTCTATATTATATTAGATTACCTTTCTTGTCCCAATAGGAAGAAGAATGAGAAATGAGCTTACCCTTGCTTTTTGGAGTATCTCTATTGGTTTTAGAATAGTAGCCAACAACTTGGCAAAGAGGAATCTCATCGTCCGTGAAGTTCTCATCCAAAATGATTTTAGAATGAATGTTTGATAGTCTCCATAGTGCTTGATTTAGACAGGCTCTGTGAAGTGGAATATTTCCTCTTTCTACAATAGGTTTGAGAGGTTTGTTACTGGCAGAGGAATTCATGTTTGCAAAAGGATCTTGATCTATTAATAGCATTTTCATGTACCCTTGTGCTGCTTCTTTTCCCTAGAAGAGAAGGCATCTTGGATTTCCAAAAACAGCCCTCAAATCTAAAATACCTCTTAAACTTGTTACAGTTATTGCACAAGGCAAAACCTAGCTACTCACCCATCAATCTATGAATAGAATTGTGTCAGGTGCGCCTGAAATAGGACCAAAAAAAATTCTTTTAAAACTAATGCTTAAAGTTAAGATACAACACACTTAAAAATATGCCAACTTAAAGTAAAAGTACATCCTTAACCCATTAAACATTCAACATTTACACTTCATACAATTGTACCACTCGCCAATTAAGTGAACATGTGTACCTAATTGCTAGGTGACTAAGGCAGGATTAAGTTTGCTAAACCTTAGTTATACATTTCTTTTTATTTTTTAATGTATGCATGGAATAACTGAGTCTTGCATATACAACATAAAAATGACCAATTTTTTAAGTGTACCTTTAATTTAATATGATATACCCTTTATGCCCTAAACATACTCTATCAATAACCAAGTGATTCCTTTAAATATAAAACCGTTTGAACAATAATTATAAAATTATGAATGTCAGTTTACTAAGTTCTGGTTAATTTAATTAATTGTTAAGGTAGTTTGCTAATTAACTATAAGTTTAACTAATTTGGTTGCATCTCTGACGAAGGGATTATGTTGGAAGAAGGAAGGCCCTTGCAATCCATTGCCATGCTTGGCATTGGGGATTTAAAAACAAGGATCTTTATTATGAACTCAAGGACAAGTCAAAATCTTGAAATCAATCTTGACTCTTGACTGAGCTCACTACAAGGGGAACTTGATAGTGCTGCCATTGTCCCATAGAATTTTTTACTACACACAAGAGAAAAAAAAGAAAACCATCACCAGTAACATAGGGAAAGAATTTTTATCTATACCACATGAACCATCATTGAACATTAAAAGTCTCAAGTTCAAACCTGATTGAAATTTGCCATTGAGAAAAGACATATAACACCCTATCCCATGCTATAGCATTGCCCCAAAGTTCATCCTTACACCCGAGCCGGCATTTCATTGATGAATAGAAGATGCCATGGGGGGGTCCTTGAGAAAACTGGAAGAGAATAAATCGGTTGGACCTTTTGGTATTTTAGTTGTGTTACCACTTCTGCCCCCTGGAACTGCAGGTACAAGTCCAACCCAACCCAAATACAAATCTAGGTTCATTTGGTAGGGGATCCGGCTAGAATTCTAGAAAAGGTTTTCCAGTTCATCTAGGGTGAACCCACCTCGAATTTTGCCTCCTTCTGCTCCTACCTTGATAAACCCTTCGCTTTTTTGTGATTTCTTCTATTTTGACATTTTGACATTTAATTCATTATTCATCCTTCTTGGTTTTAGGCTTTATTGCAGCTAACAAAATGAGATGTCTTCTCATGGAATGCCTTCTTTGCAGCTAACAGAAAACATTGGTACCCTCACAAGGATTGACACTGTTTTATCAAATGCAACAAACAAGTGTCTAAACTAATTAGGTCACTTTTGCTAGCATACTCTAGCCTGTGCCAACATAAGAGCCTTGGATTATGGTATGGTCATCTATCAAACCATAATTGAAAGGGGTTTTTTAATCAGATATTGTAGTTGGAAATGCCCTAGTAGATATTTAGGCAAAATGTGAAAGCATATACAAAGCACATGAACTATTTGACAAAGTGCCTCAAAAAAATGGGGTATCATGGAATACAATGATTGCAAGATATACATAAAATGGTGTTCCTGATGAAGTTTTGACACTTTTTAAGAAATGCAACAGATAAGAAAAATGTGGTTTTCACACTCAAAAAACACAGTTTTTGCCTTTTTTAAAATTATGAAAATAGCATGCACCATGATGGTCTGTTTGGTTTTGAAAGCCTTCATTTGGGCTTGGTGGTGGGGGCTCTACCCCCTCAACCCTACCCTATACCACAACAAGGAATGCGCCAAGGCCACTAGCCCTAGACCCAATGCTACCCCTCGACCCCATTGGGGATGTTGCCCCTAGAGCCCCACTAGGGGTGTTGGCTTCCAGCTTATTTGATACATTTTGTAATTGTATTTTGCATAGAATTTAAATTTTTTAACTTGTTGAGTCAGAAATTTTTGGTTTCCCAAGTCTAAGTCAAGCCCAAGTATACAAACAATGGTATGGATATCCATCAAAGCAAAACTTATAGTAGATTGTTATCAGATATTAGAACTTGCCGATGCCTTGATAGCTATGCATGTCAAGTGTAGAAGCATACCCAAGGCATGTGAATTGTTTTCCCAAAATGTGTCAATAACATGTAGTCTCTAGGAATGCCATGCTTGAAAGATATGCACAAAAATAATTTGTTGAAAACTTGACAAGACCTCAGGAAACATTTAAGCAAATGCAATTGGCAAATGTAAACCTAGACATCTCATTTTGCAAATTTTATTATTACTAATAGGAATATTAATAATTATTAATACTATAGTATTATTATTTTATAATATTATATATTAACTTTATTAATATTGTATAAAGCTTATAAATATCCTTGTACATTAAAAATATTAGATGTCTAATATTTCTGATTTTAGGTTGCATATATGTATATATTTATAACTTTTATATGTTTTTGTATGTACAAACACAACCCAAAAGAAAAATTTGATCGACTCTACGAATCGAACCCCCGAACCAGTACCAAGATTGGTAACTTGGTTAAGTGTTATTTGTACTCCATCTAGTACATGTGTGTGCTTGAAATCCATTTTAATCAATTCACAAAATTGTGCAACTGTATTTCCTCTATTGCAACTATTCATGGGAATTGCGATTTGCATGATATAAATCAATATTCTACCAGACCAAAATGCAGTACCATTGACTCAAAGTCTCTGACAGTCTCCTCAACCTTCCTTTTTACCTCTTTCTACATCCTATTTTTGGTGTGCCTTATATTTTGGAATCCTTCAATCAGTGATGCACTACTACAACACCTTTTGTTCTCTTATTTTGTCAGTAATTTGTCTTACCAATTCACCATATATAGTTTCAGTCCACTCAATGTCATCGGTACCCTATGCTACATAAGTGATCAACCTTGCTTAACTTACATAAGTGACCAACCTTGCTTAACTCACTGTAGAGACCTAATTTGGCCCTGCATCATAAAAGTGGGGATTCCCCTTCTTGAAGTGGAGATCCTTTGCTACAATCTTAGTTTGTATCGCTGAATATATACAAATAAACAAGGAACAGTATCTTTTCCATGTTTTTTTGGACACATTATTTCTCTCCATTAACCTATCTTTGAACCAGCTCCATTTCTACTCTTAACTTTATATTTCTTCCATCTTTGGTTGTGTGTTGGGGTACAGGCTGACTGAGGCATACTTGAACTGTGGCACTACCAAAAGGCCAACATGCACACTAGTGTCAGAGATGTTGAGATGTCTCATCTCCAAGTTCCAATTAAGTGTCATATGCTTCTCTTTTGATACTTGAATCTCTATCCTGTTGAAGGCTAAATTGGAAGCAGCTGACTTCAGTTACAGGTGTTACTACCTAGTCAAATGAAAACATGGCATTCTCTAACAATATATGGATAAATAAGACATAATTGAGAAGTCCTGTTCTAAAGCTATTTTGGGAATTTCTCAGTAAGAATCTCTCTTGTTTGTTAATTGGATCAAAAGCTACAAATATTTTGAGATGAAGAGAAAATCAAGAGTTGGGCCTTAAAATCTCCAATGAATTTTGAAAGAGATATTCAGGCAATAAAGCACTAGTGAATCTTGCACTCAAGCTATAAATGCTATTTGAATTTAAATTCCATAAATAACGTAGTCGGTTAACTTGCGAAGTTGCAAGGTATTTACTTTGATAGTAGCATTGCTTCTTGTTATTGTTTCATTTGAGTCAGTTTGAACCAAATAATTCAAGTTGTCAAATTAAACAATTGTAAATTTCTATAGTAATATGCAATGGCAAAGTTTGGAATCCAAAAACACAATGAATTCATGTCTCATTCATTATTCAAATTCATTCGAGAGTTTTTCATGGTTGTCCTTGTCACCATCAAGTATCCAATTACTCAATTACTTCAAAGCATAAACCAAGGAACTCTGGCAATGTTTTCCTTTACTGATATCACTGATGTAAAAAATGGCTTTCTTCTAAGTCACAGAGCTGGAGGAGAAAAACATAAGGATTTAAATCCATTTTTCAAAAACTCATAAGCCAATGCAAAGAGTTCGACCCTGTTCCAAAAAATTGAGCTTTTTGTATAGCATTAATGTGAATAAAAGAAACATCAGAAGTTACCTCCAAAGCCTGAAGCCATTTATCTTTTCTACCAAATATGTCAAAGAGAAGAAAACATTCTTCAAGTTGCACCAGTCTGGAGTGTCTTTCCAGTAATTTATCTAAAGTGGCAACTCCCTCTTCAGAACACTTCACTATCAACCGAACCACATGCTCAGGACTGGTAGGCGTTTTCTTTTCACCTCTCCTTTTTGAACGAAATACGGTACCACACTGTGCTAGCACAGGGAAATTCTTTGCTAGCGGTACATAGCTCCAATCATATTTTATATATTTGAATTTAATGCAATGACTGTGGGATTGGGTGCTGACTCCTCCCACCAAAAGGGATGGAATTGACACTATTGAGGATATCATTAAAAAAAATTATAAACAAGCTCTTCTTTGGAATTTTTCTTTCAATGTGCTAATTCTGCTTCTACCATGCTGATATAAGAATTTAATTCTTTCATCTCAGACCTTATACACCTGCACCAGTGAAAACCTTTATGTTATGGCATCAAAAGTTTCTCTTAAAGACAAAACGACAAAGATAAAGGATAGTTGTGCAGGAATGTATTTAATATTTGCATTTCATTAGATTGCATCAAGAATAGAGATATACACCTGCACCAGGGAAATCCTTTATGTTATGGCATCAAAAGTTTCTCTTGAAAGACAAACCAACAAAGATAAAGGATAGTGTGCAAGAATGTATTTAATATTTGCATTTTATTAGATTGCATCAAGGATAGTTGTGTAGGATATGCGGGAATTTACAGAGATGATCAAGATAGTTTAATAATGTTTAATAAAGCCCTTGGTCTAATAACTAATCATCAAGCTGAAATAGCCCTGGTTATAAGAGATTCCAATTTTTCTTTTAAAATTAAGGTATATGAATTTGTTTGTGGAGGTATTATCAGAAAGCAATAAACCTATCACAACAAAAATCAGTTAGAGGTGAAAAACTGAAGAGACTAATTTTTATATAGTGATAGAGTTCAACACATAATATTGCTCATTATTTAACTGATTGAGGTGCAAAAATTTGTAATTAAAAAACAAAAATTGTACCATAAAGGTATTCAACTATGTTCCATAGCATTTCTGAGACAAGGATGGCAGGGGACAGCAGTCCGGAGGACCACATTTTGGGACAGCAAAGGACACATATATAAATTCAAAATTTTACAAGTTCAGCTTTACATGACATCAATATTTAAGATTAGACATCCATATAATGTATCAGATTCAACAGTCAATGTAGCATCTTCATTAATTCAAGTTTAGCAGCAATAAAAAATAAAAAATTAAGATCTCATTGTTCAATGTTTTCATTACAAATAGGCCCAAAGACAACATACATTTCTTACAACTGTATGTTTCCATTTGACATAAGCATGATTTCACTTTGATATGTATGCTTTTGCTCATTCTGCAACAGTATGCTCTCATTTTATAATTGTCTGCTCTTCTACAGCTGTATGCAGTTATAGAATTGCCCATTGACGAAAAGGGTAACAACTGTATATTGTCATTCAACAGGGATGCATTTACATTCCACATTTGTAAGCAGTCATTCAACAACTGTAAATTTTCTTTCCATAGTTCCATGCGGTCCCACAATTTCCTATTGATGAAGAGAGAAATAAATGCATGTTGTCATTACACTTTCATCCTACAGTTTTATACAGTTATTCAAAAGTTCTACACTTTCTTTCTACAGCTGTAAACTTGTATGAAACCATACACTCGCTCTTTGTAATGCAGATTTTTCTGGTTAAGAAAATTTCAGACCATTGATGGGGCGCCTGACCAACATCCCCAGCCATCCAACAGCTGGCACAGGAAGACATCCCGATGTCATTAGGCCCCTATGGATGCTGTCCCAAGGAAGCATCTGATATTTCCTAGATGATAAGGGGCAGCCAAGGGGCCTCCCCTACCATCCCCCTGTCCCAGAGACACTGGGGGGGATGAGGACATAGATAGGGAGGGGAAAGTGCGTCCCCAACCTAGTATTCAAATGATTGAAAATAATAGTAAGGATCAATGTTTATAAGGGCTTATGGAGTAGGATGCAATTTTTATATATCATACATCAATCATGATTAATATATTGAAAATATGGAAAATTAAAGAAGGATGTCAAGCATGTGAACTTCGTAATAGTAATTAGGTTTCAAGCAGTGTTCCTTGGGGTTCTCTAGGGATGCATCCCTAGGATAAAACCTACTTTTTGAGGGTTGAGGATGGCAGGACAGAACAAAACATTGCCCCACCATCCCTTTGGGCACAACCTGCGAAGAGATCATCCCCAGGACAGCCCTACAGTGCAGGGGCCATTCTTGAGGATGTTCTCCTCTGCAGGGTGTGTCCATCGATGCTTTGTCGCCCCTGGGACAGCTAGGGAGACACAGTCATCCCTTAGTCATCCCAAGAATGACAAGGCATCCCCACACCATTTTTGAAAAACACTAATTTTTTTTATCAAAGCTACACTATGTCAATTTTATTTTCATAAATGTTTGCAAGTTTCTGAATCCATTGAACTATTTCCTTGGAAGCGGACAAAACAAACACAAAAATTAAAACAAATAAAAAGAATGACAATAGTCTGCTTGTTCAACTACGCAGCCCTCACCTTCAGCCCCCATGTTGTCTAACAGTTGTTCCTCTATAACCTTTACACTATCCTCTTCATTCAGTATTAATTTTTAAAAATGAAAAAAATCTTTTGCTTAAAATTAATTGATTTGTTTTTTTTTAACCTTGAATTTCACTAGATATAAGAATCAATCCAATTAAATTTAATTTTTCTACCAATACTTGCCCCGTTGTCTACAAGTTAAATAAATTATAAATTTCTACTTTTACCATCTAAGGTCAATATATTTGATAATGCTAAACTATTTATGTTATATATGACTAAATTAGAACCTATGTACTTCTATGGTGACGCATTCCCTAGCCAAATCCTTCCATTCTCAAACCCATGATGTTTTAGGGATGTAGGGATGGTTAGGAAATGTCCTTAGGACAGCTGAAAAACAAAAGAGGACA
Source organism: Sequoiadendron giganteum (assembly GCA_007115665.2). Taxonomy (NCBI): domain Eukaryota; kingdom Viridiplantae; phylum Streptophyta; class Pinopsida; order Cupressales; family Cupressaceae; genus Sequoiadendron; species Sequoiadendron giganteum. The sequence continues at coordinate 499,692,203 of CM021104.1, read as the reverse complement.
GCAGGGGATGCCCAGGGGCTGCCTAGACATCCCCCAACCATCCCAATGACAGCCAGCTGTCCCGTATGGGCCAGCTATAGTTAAAACATAAAATTAAAAAATTAAATTGTTGCTGGAGTTGGATAGAATTCTTAAGGCAGCCAATTATGTGTGGGAAGACAACCTTGGGGCTTGTGAGGACACGAGTGCACAGCCTCAATAGAGATTTCACTAAGTGTAATGTCCCCGATTTAGCCCTACGATCTACAATTGGATTTAGCCTATTTCCGGAAACTCGTAGGCTAAGCAGAATGGGAACACTTACTATTTATAGTAAGTCATGATACTGCTCAATTGGCATACAGATGTGGTTTTGGCAAACTTACTATTTATAGCAATATGCTATTTTTGGTAAGTATATTTATAGCAGTATCACTCTAGCAGCAACTCAATCTTTTGCAGTTCAGTGTGGCCGATCAGTTTGGCTTTCTGTTGAGTTGAAGTGAACTTACTATTTTTGGCAGTGGCTATTTTTAGTAAGTCTAATCTTGGCAGTATCATCATCTGCAATTCAGCTCAGGTCATCATGCTATTTGTGGTAATCCATCAGTTTCAGTATTGGCTTTGGTTTTGGTTATCTCCTTCGACTAAGTGTTATACTTAGTTAATTTCATGTTTTTAAGTTGTTCCCCCATGCCTAGGAGTGATAACTTCATGTTGTTTTAAAGAGGGGACATTAAGGGGTCATGTTGAGTATTTAATGATTTATTAAATGCTTTATTGTTGCAAATAGAAATGGACGCCTAAAGGGAAGGGAAATAATGTTTTATTATTTCACAATAAAGTGAATGGTTGAAGGTGGCATCCCTTGGGAAGTTGAAGTGATTCAACTTCTTGGAATTCAAAGTGTTTCATTTGCCCATTGAAACTTACATATTGCTACATAGTGGAAAGATGATTATGTTATGTTTTAGAAAGCAAAGTTATGCTGCTGGTTTGAAATCCAGAATCCGGCTAAGGGAAAGCTTAGCAATTCTTTTCCACTCTTCGGGCCTGAAACTATGGTTCCCTAGATGATGGATTGAGAGTGTGCTTCATTCAGAAGTACATATTGAGCTTCAGTGTTGGAGAAATTGATGTTATTTCCAGAATTCGTAGTTGCTGGTCCTTTCATGGCTAAAGGACATTTCTATTTATAGCTTGGAGAGTGATTTTTATTTTGTTATGGGTGTTTTCTCCTTCCATTCCTAGACTAGAGGCGACCATTCTGGGAGATTTGCAGATTTAAATTTGAAGTTGATGATTTTATTTACTAAAATCGCCCTTGCAAGGAGGCCGTACATTTCAGTTTGCATTAGGATTTGTGCCATAAATAAATAGTGGTGTTTTGAGGCTATTTCTTCATCTCAACAAGGGCGCCTATCTTCTAGTTGATCATTGCACTTCGAATCATGCAATTCGGAGGTAATTCGATTGAGTTATGAGCATTTGATAATTTTCTGTAGTTGCTGATTTGACATTTCCAGAATTACAGTTTGTTGAAACAGAATTAAATCATTTGTTGTTTCCATTTTCCTTCTTCTTTTCTCATTATGTTCTAACATGGAAACAATGTATAACTTGGTGCTTGAAAATTGGTGAAAAACATTGTAATTTGCAGCCTTCTTATTTGTACAAACTGTTAACAGTAGTACTATTTCAGTTTTCAACATTGTTGCATTATTTAATTAGTTTCACACTAAGCACCCCTGGATGGTATACCGCCAGTGAGGATAAATTGAATTGTAATCTCTTTCATACCCACTTTCAAGTGGCGAATCCCCACTCTTCAGTGGATGCCTGCCGCAGCAGAAGAAGTGTTTAAATTGTAATCTTTTCCCCCCACTGTTTGGTGGTAGCGTGGAAAGTTCCTTTGGCTGGTTATCCGCCTTTATTACATTTCAATTCAGCATTAGCACTCCACCATATGTTAGCCCTCGCCTGTCAAAGAATCTTGACTGCACATTCTTGGTGTCGAGTTTAATCTCTCTCTTTCAATGTAATCTTTGTAATCGTTGATTCAGTAGATCCTAGGGATCCGCTGACCATATGCCCACCCCTCCTCCTTAAATGGTTTTAGGGCGCATTCTTGGTTAGAGTTCTTTCATGCACGTTTTGGGTTATGCTAACCTTAACGGGTGCTTGGTTACATTGTAAATGTTCGTTTAAAAATCAAAAAAATTGAGAGAGTATATTTCACTAAGCATGGCTTGTTGCTTGGGATTGAGACGTTGTTCTAATTGTTATTGTAGATTTTCATATGACATTCTTTTCGCATCTTCAGCAGTTATGAGGTGCTCAATAGCTTCCACGCCATGTTTTTTGATATTGAAGATCTTCACTAAATGGAGGAGGTAATCACTCTGGTGTTGATTGCATTCTTTTTGAGCCTTGAAATAGTTGATAAGGTGAATCATGCGCCATTCAAGATAGAAGATTTGGAGACCCTTTTATATTTTTTGCAAACCTTGTTGAAGCTATCCTTAATTTTGGTACATGCAAGTTGCATATTATTGTGATTATTGTGTGTTTCCTTGGCAAGAGAAGTGTCAGGTTAATGATTCACATATAATCTTCATGCTGGTGGGCAGGTGCTGAAAAATATTTTGTTGTTTTATCAAGATCAACAAAAGGGTTTGCAGGGTTCTCAAATGAAAGAAACAAAGCTCTATTATTATGATCTATCAAGATCAACAAAAGGGTTTGCAGGGTTCTCAAATGAAAGAAACAAAGCTCTATTATTATGATCAAGACTTTGGGCCTAAAAGGATTGAGTAAGACCAGAGCTACTGCCAGTTTTGTCAATATTCTGAGTCAATGCAGGGGCAGGGCCTGTACACTCCAAATATGACTCACCACTATTGTGCATGAATCACCAATTGGCATGTACATGTGTTTCACACATCTGATTAATTTACTAACAGATCACTCCCATTCAGATGGTAAAAGCAAATGGAGCGACGGAGAATCTGAAGGACCACCCTCTTCTCATGGAAGAAGTGTCTTACGAGTGGCAATGAAATTGATTTGCAGTGGAACCACTCTCATGCGGTTGTTCTCTTCATGAGGAATAAGTTCCGTACAAACAGTAGTGTTGTTAAGCTGAGGCACAACAGTTGCATTGAGCATAGTGACTTCAATTGTATTTTTCAAGCGCGATATTTGCACAAATAAACACTAACTCTAAAAGGGCTTCTTCAATTCCCAATACAATGGCTATTCTAAGTTCATTTCCTTTTCTAATGATTTCTGTGGCAGATTCCTGTTTAAGAACTTCTACAGCAAGTATTTGTTCTCTTAATTCTTTCCAATTTCCTCCACCTAGTCAATTCTCACTCCCAGACACATATAGGCTTGAAATGCCCAAATGTAAATGAGAGTAAAGAATGAATGAGTGAAAGTTTCCCAGATGATTTTTAAGCATGTAGATGAGCTCAAGTTTATTTACTAGTTGACAATTTGTACCTGTTTGAGCTGGGTTGCTTTATTAGTTTTGATTGTTTTGCATTCAAGTCTAAGTTTAAGAGCACTTTGGCTCAAATATGGAAGGACCTAGTGTTAGATCAGAAATGAAAGCAATCAGAAAATGCAACACATAAGGCAATGAACACAACAAGATACCCAGGGAAAACCCTACTACTCGTGGGAGAAAAACCCAGCAAATATATCTCTTATATATTGAAGGAATAAGAGCAGAAATCTGCTTACAACTCAGGCCCAACACAATGCCGAATTTGATACAATGAATAATAGCACCTCTCCTAGATGCAAAGATACAAATGAATATGTTTCTCCTTGAAATCGGTCTGCTGCTACAAAATGATGATCTGCTGCTACAAGATGATATCTGCTGCTCAAGTATGAACTTCTTCTAGGAATGCGAATTATGATGAATGAACTTGATGATCAAATGAATGATCATCACCTTGTATTTATACAAAACTAGGTGACTCTTCATTTGGGTTGGCCTCTTTTAAGAAACAAGGTGACTCTTCATAAAATTATTATATATAGCAAGTCCGACTTGCCTTGGTATTATTTATCCATCATTTTTAAATTTGAGAGAAAGATATCTCCCACTGCTATAACATCAACACTCCCTCTTAGCTAGGGAGGTATCTTTCCAGATATCCACGTCATGGAGTCTCTCAACATGATGCCCACAATGGCTACACCCATTTGTGGAAAACTCAAAGGTTCATCACGGAGTCTCTCAACGTGATGTTGTCATGGAGTCTCTCAACATGACGTCCACCATGGCTACTCCCATGTGTGGAAAGAAACACAAGTACAAGGGTTCATCACAGAGTCTCTCAACATGATGTCGTCATGGAGTCTCTCAACATGACGTCTCATCTCAGTCACAGAGATGAACAAGGGCTCGCACCTCATATTTCTCCGTCTCAGATAAATATACACTACAAAGGCTTTCACCTCATATTTCTCCTCTCAGAGAAATATACACTACAAGGGCTTTCACCTCATACTTCTCCATCACAGAGAAATATACACTCCAAGGGCTTTCACCTCATACTTCTCCATCACAGAGAAATATAAACTACAAGGGTTTTCGCCTCATACTTCTCCATCATAGAGAAATATACACTACAAGGGCTTTCACCTCATACGTCTCCATCACAAAGAAATATACATTACAACAAGTCTTCATGAACATGTGACTCCCTCTGAAGCTCCAAGTACTTGCATCAACCTCCTGACCTCCTCGTCCAAGGTTGCCTTTTATGGTTTTTCAGACTCCCTCTGAATATTATTTCCTCCACTTCGAAGAAATTGATCGACTTTAGAATAAGAAACCTTCTGAATTGACTTTAGAACTTGGATCCTTCTGAGATGTCCCTATGTCAATTTCTGCAGCAGAAACAAGTTGTGTAGAACTTAATTTGCAATCTCAAGCAAAGTGACCATACTTGTCACACCTGTAACATTGAATGTGAGAGAAATCCTTCTTCTTCTTCGGTTTTGGGGCAGAATCTGATCCTCTGTCTCTATTCCTCTTTCTTCCTATGCCTCTTTCTCTAGAAGTATGTGTAGCAAGAACTTGATTTTCTACATCATGATAGTTTTGCCCAATTCCTCTTGCTGCCAACCTGGACTCTTCTTGAATACAATCAGCTCAAAGACGATCAAACTTGGGCAACTTAGATCTCCCACTGATGCTTTGAATAAAGGGTTCACAATATTGAGGAAGGCCATTTAGTGCCAACATAACAAGATCTTTGTCTACAATTATATCCCCAATAGTGCTCAACTGATCTCTCAAATCAGCAATCTTCATAAAGAATGAGATGACTGAATCATCTTTAGCCATTTTTACATGGTGAAGTTGTTGTCTCAAAGCAAGGGCTCTGATGGTGTTGTTGATCTCATACAATCCATTTAGAGTATCAAACATTTCTTTAGCTGTCTTCAACTTAGAGATGATCGGTACTAGCTGATCCATCACAGAGTCTATCATGATCTTTCTAGCCTTCGTGTCATTTTTCTTCCACTAGATTTTCTCAATATCGTCGGAAGACTCGGGCATATCACTTTCCACAAAATCAAGAAGATCATTCTCCTCTAATGCAATGAGTACCCTGGGTTTCCAAGAGTTGTGGTTTGTGGCTCCATCAAGTCTATCTTCTACCTTGACACCGATCACCATCTTCTTTTTCCGCACAAATTCACCTTCAAAGATCTACCCTTAGGTCTGAAATAATTTGCAACTTTTGGCCTTCAAGATCTCTCTTAGATGAAAAGTGACTTAACTGCTTAACAAATCTGATCAGATCTTTTCTTAGACCCGCTCTAATACCATGTTAGATTTAGGATCAGAAATAAAAGCAATCACAAAATGCAACACATAAGACAATGAACACAACAAGATACCCTGGGAAAACCCTCCTACTCGAGGGAGAAAAACCCAGCAAATATATCTCTTATATATTGAAGGAATAAGAGCAGAGATCTGCTTACAACTCAGGCTCAACACAATGCCGAATTTGATACAATGAATAATAGCACCTCTCCTAGATGCAAAGATACAAATGAATATGTTTCTCCTTGAAATCGGTCTGCTGCTACAAAATGATGATCTGCTGCTACAAGATGATGATCTGCTGCTAAGTATGAACTTCTTCTAGGAATGTGAATAATGATGAATGAACTTGATAATCAAATGAATGATCATCACCTTGTATTTATACAAAACTAGGTGACTCTTCCTTTGGGTTGGCCTCTTTTAAGAAACAAGGTGACTCTTCATAAAATTATTATATATAGCAAGTCCGACTTGCCTTGGTATTATTTATCCATCATTTTTAAATTTGAGAGAAAGATATCTCCCACTACTATAACATCAACACCTAGATGTTGCTTTTGTTGGTTTTGTTACTTTTGTTGCTTTTTAGTGTTTTGATTTCTCTGTTTGCTGTTTTTGTGCTTTTGAGTGTTTATGATGCTAAGATCAACAATACATAAAATTAAACTAATGATTGTTTTAATGCTTTTCTTTATATTTAAATGTGTATGCATGCAACTATTTGAATGAGAATGCAAATACAGAAATAAGCAATAAACATTTTTTCCACTATTAATCATTGAGAGAGATAGCGTAAAAAAAGAAATGTGAAACATATCTGCATGCAAACAATTCTTAAATGAATCAATTTCTCTCTTTGTTTTTTAATTAAAAGGCTTGTTATCTGTTTGAAATGTGGGTTTTTACTAGCAGATTTTAGTACATAAAAGATTGTTTTTTACCAAATGGATTGTTTGCTTAATCATGCAAGGTTGAATGTCGAGATTTTCATTTGTTTAATTCATTTTCAACAATTGCCGGATGTGTTTTGTTGTGGGCAGAGTTGTATGAGGAGCAATGTTGCTGTCTTGATAATTAACAAACAAGAAACAAATTAGAATTTAAATCTAATCTACTAATCTAACACTAATTTATCCTAATTCCAAGAAGTTGCAACAGAGTGAAACAATCCTGGAGCAATTGGATAACTAAACTAATATAATCACCTATTCTACTAATTAATCATCTATTCTAAACAAATTGCATGAGATTTAAAACTTCCACACCTAGATATTGCAATCCTGGGGTATGAGAAGATGGTGTTGCAATGACGGAGTCCTCAGAGACCCAGTTCTGTCCTTGGATCTCTTTCTCCTTCCTATGGTTTCTCCCTTTGTGATGGAAGATGTCAAGGGGCTTGAAGATTCAAGAAAAGACAGAAGTGAATAAATGTTTGTGATGGCTGTAATGGGGTTTTTGAAGCTTGTTTGCATATAACAAATGCTGGTTATAGAGGTTTATATGAGCCTAGAGGTTGTAGGCATTTTGTTGGATGCTTGGAAGCAATCAAAAGCTATAAAAGTGACCCTGTTTTCCTCCTAACGCTTGTCTGGATGTGGGATTCTTGGCTGTGTGTTGAAGAAGCTCTCAAAATTCCTATGTAGCTTAAAAAATTCAAATGAAAGAATGGAAGAAGGATCCAAAGAAAAGCTAGATTTCCCCTATCTATAACCATCTAGGATAAAATAAAATAAAAAAATCCTAGGCTTTCTGGGCATGTTCGTCTATCAAAGCAAAAAGCAGAAAGAAAGGCATTATGGAAGGAAAGGTCGAAGTAAAGAAAAAAATAAAATAGAGCATTTTCTCTTTTGACCAATAATTTGTTCATTGGGTCAAACCAATAGAAAAAGGGGCAAATGCACCATTTTAAGGGCAAAACTAACAAATGAGAAATGTGAAAGGACAGACACCCGGAAAATGACCAAACAAGCATGAAACTACAGGGGAGAAGGTTTTAGAAGATCAACTAGCTACTTCCATCACTTCATGATCAGTTTGGAGGGAGAAAGTTGCCACTTCAGAACTCATAGGGTTGTGTGTTGAGCCACCAAACCATAATTGGACTTGAAATATATGTTCGTTCATATTTAGGCACTTAAAAGGGCACTATAAGATTTAGGTACAATGTGATTTATGCCTTGAGCGAAGCAAGAAAGGAAGTTGTGATATTTGAACTGACACTGTCTAAATATCTACTATAGATTAATTTCTAATGGGAGGAGTGGGTCTAAGTGGAGTTCAAGCAGAAGTAATATGTGTAGGTTGAAAATGGACATTGCCTTGCTGCTAAAGTTGACCTTAAATTGGCACAATCCTGCATTGGAGCTCCTTAAGGAAACATGGGCTCATCGTCATTAATCTTGATGGGATGACCTTCATTGGCATTGGAGTTGGGCCTCATGTTATGTCGCTAAAGGTTTGTTTTGAAAGGCATTTCTTTTAAATCCCTCTAATTTTATCTTTTATTTTAAAAATATACAAAATCTCAAATATATGAATAAGTGAAATTTCCTATATTTAAAAAAACATCCTATTTTTTAAGTGTCATCCCCTAAAAGAGGCCTCTCATCCCAACCATCTCGAAAGCACGTCCCACCATTCCCAACCAGAAACTCCATGGAACATAGATTAGAATGGGCAAAGAAATGTTCCACGTTGTAGATTTAGGAGTAAAAAAGGACTTAGCAGTTCTAGAGTGCATCAGACAATGAGTTCCACTAGCCATTGGCCCATTGTACTTGTAACACTAATTTTGTACTGCAAACTTGATTAAATCATGAAATTGAATATTATAATACATATTCAGTATTTTGGTTCAAATGATTGTCAAATTGTTTACATAAATGATAAACTGCAAATTCTTTAACTATTTTTCAAATATTATATTAGTTTAACCATCATCCCCTTGTCCACAAACTTTGGTAAAAAAATTGCTGCCCCCACAACTTGCTCTCATGTACCCCTATCCTAGAGACTCCATGGAACACATGGTTCAACTGACAAATCAAAAATTAGTTTTAAAAGAAAAAAATTGTGCAATTGAAACTGATTCTCTATGTTCTAAAGAGATGAATTGGTAGAATCTTATGAGCAGTTTCATTTGCTAGCTCAGAATTTGAGGCCCAATGTAAGGCCCAATCATCTACTACTTTTGTTGTACTCTTCTTGATTATAATTCTTATGCCTTATCAGTCTTCTGAACCTACTTGTTTGATGGTAGGTCTATATGTTGGTATGCAATAGATTAAAGAAGTAGAATGACTTTGATTGTGTAATATTGATGTAACCCCAAATTATATGTTGATTGTATATTCATGATTTATATCTATGATTTGATTATTATGATTGAGGGCCATGCTGAGCCATTGTGATGTCACTTTGGATGCTTGAATGAACATGATTTGAGAATTATCCATATATTAATTTTGAGACTAATGATGATTTGTATATTGAGATTATGTACTGTGTTAATTAATTTAGATCTGAATTGTTGCAATGATGTGTTGATCATCATGAGTTACGAGTCTATGGTGAAAGTATGTTTGCATTGAGTAATCTGCTATGTGGTGTCTCACATACTTCAATTTCCACATCTATGGTCTAGCATGTGTATGCATAAAGTCATGTGAATAATACTGATCTAACCCTATTATGTTTCCGCTTTGATTTCTGAGATGAGATTTAATGTGCACAATGAGTGTATAAGATTCTACAAAGATTGACCAACAAGAGACATTGAGAGAAGATGCCATACCTACCATCTCACTCCACATTTTGGATTTGTTACACCCCGATTGTATAGCTATTATTGCATAAGGCAATTGATTGTAATGTTTGAATCATTGAGATGAATAAAACATGTTGTTCTTGTTATCAAAATAAATGTGTTCTATTTAAATGATTGTCTCATTTGATTGATACTTCTATTGATGTAATTCTTGATGAAAGTTGCATAATGAGTATTCTGACTTTTGAAAAGTTTATATATATACTGCTTATGTTGTGAACATATGAAATCTGAAAGCGTGTGTCATTGGATGCCGATAGATGAACCATTCCTCCAAGTGAAGGGGAAACATCACTCAGGAGAGGAGCTTGGTCTGGTAACCTATAAAGTGAACTATCTGAGCAAAAACACACTCACCTTATACTGAGTAAACCAAGTCAGTTTTGTATAAGTATAAGGTAAGTCATTCATAGCTTGTAAGTCATGCATGTAGAGGTCTTGACTACTTCTGTGTGTGAAGTTTATCCTTGTGCTTGATTGTGAGATTATGATCATCATAGCGATATCATGTTTGGATGTGAACGTCGGAAGTAAGCATATATACACATGTATAGTATATATACATATCCGTAAGTATAAACTGTTGATGTTATAGCAGCTATGGTCTGCACTTCCTTCGCACAAATTACAAGAAGAAGCACATGAATTAAATGAGTAGCCTTCGGCTATTTAATTCATGATTACAATATTTAATAAATGCAAAAGGGCCGACCCTTTATGGTTCGCATGCTTTAGTCATTTCTTGGGCCGACCTTATTATAATTGATATTTATTATGGTTCTTTTATGTGGGCCGACCTATCTTGAAGAGGCGCCACACTTGTATAAATACAAGGTCTTATTTGTCATTGTAACACATTCATTATTCAAGCAAGTTCGCATTTCCTTAAGAGCAGAATTCGCACTTCATAGCAGCAGATCCGATTTCAAGGAAGAACATAGTCATTTGTATCTTGTGCATCTTGGAGAGGTGTGACCTCATTGTATTCATTGTCGGTCATTGTTGGGCCTGAGTTGTAAGAACATTTCTGCCATTGTTCAACTTTATATAAGAGACTCAATTGCTGGGTTTTTCTCCATCAAGAGGAGGGTTTTCCCAGGGTATCTTTATGTGTTCATTGTCTTATGTGTTGCAATTCTATTAAGTGCTTTCATTGTTTAATCTGATCTAAGAAACTCTAACATGGTATCAGAGCGGGTGTGAAAAAGATCGTGATCAGATTTAGTTTGCAACACTCACTTTATTCTTTTTCAGTCTATCTTCTAAATTTCTCAAGATGGTGAACAGTCTAAAAATCGAGGATAGACTCGAAGGGATTTCGAACTACACATCATGGAGGTTCATAATCATGCTCACATTGGAAGAGAATGATTTCGCTGAGTTCGTGAAAACAAAATATCCTGAATCTGAGGAGGAAGAAGAGAAATTGTAGTGGAGGAAGAAAGACACTAGGGCAAAGAAAGTGTTGGTTGATTCCGTCAAGGATCATGTTGTACCGATCGTCTTCAAATTGAATACGGCAAGAGAAATGTTTACAACCGTGGAAGAGATGTATGAAATCAACAACACTAGTCATGCTCTCGCACTGAAGCAACAACTTCATCATGTGAAAATGGCAAAAGGAGAATCTGTCATTACATACTTCATGAGGATTTCAGAGATAAGAGATCAGCTCTCCACAATTGGTCACATGATTGACGACAAAGACCTAACTATGCTTGCTCTCAATGGTCTTCCGCTTTCATGGGAGGCGTTCATTCAAGGAATCAATGCAAGATCTAAACTTCCCAAGTTTGATCGATTAAGAATTGATTGTATCCAAGAGGAGTCAAGACTAATGGCTAGGGGCATTGGTCAAAGTTCAAAGAATGAAGAATTACAAGTTCTTGCCTCTCATTCGTCAAAGAAAGGAAAAGGCTTCAAGAAAGGGTTCTTCAAGAGGAATCGAGAAAACGGAAATGATGGTGCTCCTGCTTTCAAAAGAAAACGAGACATGTCCAAGATTCAATGTTTTCATTGTGATAAGTATGGTCACTTTGCGAAGGATTGTCCTCAAAGACCTAAGCAACAAGTTGCCACTGCAAATGTTGAAGAAATCGCTCCACAGAAGGACTCCAGTGATTATCTATTCTATTCAGCCTTGTCAAGCAATGTTTCTACCGACGCCAACACTTGGCTGATTGATAGTGGTGCTTCTAGGCAAATCACCAGTTTCAGGGGTCACCTTTCAAACTTAGTGGAGAGCAACTCTAGTAATCAAGTCATTATTGCAGACGATGCTAGATATTCGGTGAAAGGAATTGGAAACTCCACTCTTCACTTGGATTCCGGGATTTCATTAGAGTTGAATGATGTACTGTTCGTTCTAGGGATAAAGAGGAACCTTGTTTCAATTTCAGCATTAGAAGACAAGGGTTATCAAGTTGCCTTCTCTAAAGGCAAAGTTCTTATATGGGCAAAGAACTTCAACTTCAAAACTGCTCAAGTAATTGGAGTTAGACATGAATGTCTTTACAGGCTATGCACTCGTCCTCTTCAAACGCTTGTGCATAACAGTTCCAGCATGTGTGATCTATGGCATCGAAGATTGGCTCACATACACTTTCGTGCTCTACCTATCATGGAGAAGATGGTCACCGATCTTCCAAAATTCAATCAAGAACACGAAGGTACATGCAAGGGATGCGCCCTAGGCAAGAACACAAAAGGTACGTTTCATTCTAGTGAAAGTAGATCTAAATGTATTCTTGATCTCATTCATTCTAATTTGTGTGGTCCAATGTCTATTGCATCATCTAGTGGTTTCTTGTATTATATTATTTTTATTGATGATTACTCTAGAAAGACTTGGATTTATTTCTTGAGATCTAAAGAATTTGAAGAAGTATTAGAAAGATTCAGAGAATTCAAGGTACAGGTTGAAAACCTCTCTGGGAAAAGGATCAAGGTATTGAGATCCGATAATGGTGGAGAATACACTTCTAGCACCTTTCGAGATTTTTGTATTGAAGCAGGGATTAAGAGGGAGTTCAATGTTCCCTATAATCCACAGCAAAATGGTATTGCTGAAAGAAAGAATAGGTCTATTGTGGAAGCAATGAAAGCTATGATCCATGATCAAGATCTGCAAATCTCTCTTTGGGCTGAGGAATCGAGGACAGCCGTCTATGTTCAAAATAGGAGTCCCCACAGGATCTTAAAGAATAAAACTCCTAAAGAAGCATTCTCAGGCATGAAACCTGAAGTTAGTCATTTGAGGATAATTGGTTGTCCAGTCTATGTTCATATTCCAAAGGAGAAGAGAACACTAGAACCTTCTGGGAAAAAAGGAATTCTTGTAGGATACAGTGAGACATCAAAAGCTTACAGGATATACATACCAAGACAAAAGTCTATTGAGATTAGTAGAGATGTCACATTTGAGGAAGATGTTGCCTTAAGAAGGTCCAAGGGAACTCCTATGGAGATTGACGAAGAAGAACCTCCTCAAAACATGGAAGTTGATCATATTCCAGAGAACCTGAAGGAGGATCCTGAACCTAAAGAAGATGTTGATCCAGTTGAGCCATTGGATCCCACTGATGGGCCTCTAGATATTGTGATTGGAAAGAAAAGACCTCTTTGGGCTCGCAGGACAATGCAGGAAGCAGAAAGTTTTGCAGCTCCAAGAGGAGCTTTCAGAGAAAGCAAGAGACCTCACAAGTTCTCTAGTTATGTCGCCTTAATGAGTCAGAGCCTTCAAGTGTTGAAGAAGCTTCTAGTCAACAAGTATGGAAAGATGCCATGTCTGAGGAGTATCAGTCCATACTTAAGAACGATGTTTGGGATATAGTTCCTAGACCCAAAGGCAAATCTGTGGTGTCTTCTAAGTGGCTCTTCAAGATCAAGCATGCAGCTGATGGGAGTATTGAGAAGCACAAGGCAAGATTTGTGGCTAGAGGGTTCTCACAAAAAGAGGGAGTTGACTATGAAGAAACCTTTGCTCCTGTGGCTCGATATACATCTGTCAGAACCATCATTGCTATTGCCGCATCTAGAGGATGGAAGATTCACCAAATGGATGTAAAGACAGCTTTTCTAAATGGTGTAGTAGAAGAAGAGGTTTACATTGAGCAACCCGAGGGATTTGAGGTATATGGGAAGGAGTCTCATGTTTGCAAGTTGAAGAAGGCCTTGTATAGTCTTAAGCAAGCTCCTCGTGCTTGGTAAGAAAGGATTGATCAGTATCTTTCAAGCCTGGGTTTCTCAAAGAATGATGTAGATTCTAACCTCTACTTCAAGCTGGTAAATGGTGAAGCATTGATTTTGGTTTTATATGTCGATGACTTGATTATCACTGGTGAGGAACATCTAATTCTAAAATGCAAAAAGGAGTTAGCTTCAGAGTTTGAGATGAAGAATCTAGGTCTCATGCATTACTTTCTTGGCTTAGAAGTTTGGCAAAAGTCAGATGAGATGATTCTAAGTCAAGCCAAGTATACTGTCGACATTTTCAAAAGGTTTGGTATGATTGACTGCAAACCTATGTCTAAACCCATGGAGACTAATCTAGATAAGTTGAAAGAGGCTACAGTTAGTTCAGAACCAGTGGATTCTACGATGTATAGACAGTTGATTGGTTCATTGATGTATCTAGTTAACACTAGACCTGACATCTGCTATGCAGTAAGTGCACTTAGCTAGTTTATGTGTGAAGCAAGGCAAATACATCTTGTAGCAGCTAAACTATCCTGAGATATTTATGTGGCACAATTGGATATGGATTGAGATATTCTTCAGGTGTAGATTTAGAGCTGCATGGTTTTACTGATTCTGATTGGGCAGGATGTGTCTCAGATCGGAAGAGTACCTTTGGTTGTTGTTTCAGTTTAGGTACTGCTATGATTTTTTGGTGTAGCAGGAAACAGTCTTCAGTGGCTTTGAGTACAACCGAAGCAGAAAATATATAGCAGCTTGTGTGGCAGCTCGTGAGGCAGTGTGGCTTCGTAAGCTCCTTGCAGGATTGTTTGAACAATCAATGGAGCCTACCATTATAAACTGTGATAATCAAAGTTGTGTAAAGCTTTCTGTCAATCCCGTGTTTCATGACAGAACAAAGCATGTTGAGATCAAGTACCACTATATTAGAGATATGGTACAACGGAAAGCTATACGATTAAGGTATATCAGCACTGAAGAGCAAACGGCAGACATTCTCACCAAGCCTCTCTCCAAGATTAAGTTTGTGTACTTTCGAGACAAGCTTGGTATGGTGGAGAATGCAGCCTTAACTAAGAAAGAGTCTCAGTATCAGTGATCCTTAATTAATAATGCAATTCTCTATTGAGAGAGAGTTGAGGTGCAAGCCCTTGATAATGCAATTCTCTATTGAGAGAGATTTGAGGTGAAAGCCCTTGTTTCCACCCTCTAGGAGAGCCATGGTGGATGTCATGTGTGTGACTCCATGACAGCTATAACGTGAGGGAATCGGTGATGATTTATTTGTGCTTGTGTATCACCCTCTGGGAGAGCCATGGTGAAAGTCACATTGAGGTGACAACATCACATTAAGTGATGAGCACTTGTTCATACCATTTGTGGAGGTAGCCACAATGGTTGATATCATGATGAGGTGATATTCTTTTGTTTTCATTCTGATATGATGTGTCTTGTGCAGGTGGAAGTTCATCCCTAGCTGAGAGGGAGTGTTGATGTTATAGCAACTATGGTCTGCACTTCCTTCGCACAAATTACAAGAAGAAGCACATGAATTAAATGAGTAGCCTTCGGCTATTTAATTCATGATTACAATATTTAATAAATGCAAAGGGCCGACCCTTTATGGTTCACATGCTTTAGTCATTTCTTGGGTCGACCTTATTATAATTGATATTTATTATGGTTCTTTTATGTGGGCCGACCTATCTTGAAGAGGCGCCACACTTGTATAAATACAAGGTCTTATTTGTCATTGTAACACATTCATTATTCAAGCAAGTTCGCATTTCCTTAAGAGCAGAATTCGCACATCATAGCAGCAGATCCGATTTCAAGGAAGAACATAGTAATTTGTATCTTGTGCATCTTGGAGAGGTGCAACCTCATTGTATTCATTGTTGGTCATTGTTGGGCCTGAGTTGTAAGCAGATTTCTGCCATTGTTCTACTTTATATAAGAGATTCAATTGCTGGGTTTTTCTCCCTCAAGAGGATGGTTTTCCCAGGGTATCTTTGTGTGTTCACTGTCTTATGTGTTGCAATTCCATTAAGTGCTTTCATTGTTTAATCTGATCTAAGAAACTCTAACATAAACATGTCGATACAGCTGTAAGTGGCTAATGGACTGGTCATACGGATGTGTCGATATGGTATACGTACGTATACGTGTACATAGAGGATTATACTGCAATATACATATGTATATAAGCGTACGTCCGATAATGTGGAAATATTAATATTATTATCTGGTCATGTTACATATATAAATATATGTATAAATACATATGAGTGTCATATGACGTTGACCAGCATAAAATATACTCACAATGGAATATATATGTATTTATGTATATATATATATATGTAAATATATATAGGTTATATATTATAAAATATATTTAAATATTATAAGTAAATAATATTCAAAAATATATATATATATATATATATATAATTTAATTTGAAATTAAATGGGAATTGATATATCTCATAAGTTTCAAATATCAAAGTCAATAAATAAATCAATTCATGAAATATCGAATTATGGAAATCGATTAAAATCAATGAGGAAATATTTGTCACTTAATGTGAATTGAACCTTTTGATAAATCGCGCCAAAGGAGAAATATTTCATTTTGAACTTTAGCTGGAACTTTTGAAGAAAGAAATAAAATAGAAGTGCTGTGAGAAGTAGCGCACGCAACCTGGAGAACTCATGCCATGATCAAGTCAAAGGAACTTTACTCAGCTGGGTATTTGGCAATTGAACCCCGAATTTTGGCAATCTAGATTGCATTCAACCTTGACTGGTTCTTCTTCAATGAATCTAGAAGTGCTGTGAGAAGTAGCGCACGCAACCTGGAGAACTCATGCCATGATCAAGTCAAAGGAACTTTACTCAGCTGGGTATTTGGCAATTGAACCCCGAATTTTGGCAATCTAGATTGCATTCAACCTTGACTGGTTCTTCTTCAATGAATCATCAAACCAATTTTCTGAATTTATGCGCCAAAAATAAGGAACGCCTGTAGGTGTCAAAATGCAGATTTTTCCATGTGCAAGTTGAATCATTCTTTGTTTGTTGTCATTGAAAGAGGTCGACTCACCTCTGAAATACTCCACATTTTACAGTTGAAACATTCAAAGCCTTGTCTGGCAGTTTACATGCCATTAAAGGAGGAAAATGGTTGTGCAAGGGCTCTATATATATAGCCGCCCTGCTCACTCTTAATCATCACTTCTCTAAATCCGAGTTCTTGCTTTTGCTGAGAGATTTATACTTCATATTCCATTAAGAGCAAATTCATTTCTAAGTGCAATCTTATTTCTAGGAATAAACATTAGTTCTGGAGGTCAATTTATGAGTATTTTCATATTTCTGAGAACAATCTTTAGTTCTGGAAGTCAATTTTTGTGTGTTACTATCCTAAGAGAAGAGAGGCGTTGGAAAGTAAGTCTGAAAAGGAAAGACAGCAGCTCGAGTGGAGTTTGCCAGACCTCTTGAAGTGCTGGAAGTGCCTTGACATCATTTCTAAAAGGACGCTGAAACAGGCATGAATCCTCTTTAGTTTGCAACTTTTGTTTGAGTGCTGGTTTCTTTTACCTTGTGTTTATTGTTTTCCATAAATTCTAATAGGATAAAACTATTATGATGAACATCTACAAGCAATGCATAATAGGGAAATTTGTGTAAGGGAATCAATGAAAAAGGGAATGGGTAAAAAGGGGTTTTATGTGAAACAACTTCAAGGAATAGTTTACTTATTTTGCATAAAAGGGAAAAAAGGAAAAAAGATAAAAGGGAAGGATTTATATGCATTTTGAATGAATAATCCATGTTGTGTATGATCTCTGTATATGGAGAATACGTCGAAGTATTTATTATCTACTAGGATCGAAATGAAGATAGAATCCAGTATGATCTTAAGCTTAAGTTATTAAGTTAACTGTGACAAGCTAAACACTCCTAGGATAAAGATTTCCTAATTAGGAGTTAGGTTACAAGACACTTGTAGATTGTCTCATTTCTAAGTAGATAGTTTGATGTAGGAAGTCCGGGGTGACTGAATACCCATTGAAGGACATAACCTACGTGTAGTGTAAGATAGCCTTAAGTCAAATCGGCCCTGAGTACTATATATGATAGATGACCTTCATTTGAAGTATTGAATGAAAATACTTTGGCCAAAGTAGTGAAAGGTACGACATCCACTTAGATGTGAGATAGTTGAGACTACAGTGCCAATTCATCGTGATCCTTGTACTAGTTCGAGATTGTGAAATAGCAAGGTTCTAGTTGTGTAGGACACAGCACTATGCTCAATTGGTAATCGTTAAAGGATACCCTACCAATCTCTTCGACGAAGGGAGGGCCATCTATTAAATAATGGATGTGCGGGGGACCTGTTGTGACCTATTTCACACATCGCCCCATCGCAAATGGGGACCCCCAAGTTTGGTTCCGCCCTCTGCGCAACGTCTTTGAGAGTCTTTAATTTGGATAAATTTTGAAAGTCAGTCCGGCTAAGTTGGGATTTTGAACCCGTTTTTGTGCCTTAACGTCATGGAAGTGCTTAGAAGACCCGGTAGACGAAGATCGCCATTGCTTTCGGTCGTTTCTGACACTTCCTATTTTTTAGGGATTTTGCTTTTTTGCTTTTTGCTTTTTTGATTTTTGGCATTTTTAGGCCATTCTGGAGTTCCTATTTTTTAGGGATGCTTTTTGTTTTTTCTATTTTTGGAAAGTTTCTATTTTGGGAAAAAGTTTCTATTTTTGGATCCTACAGAGCAGAAAATCGACATGCCTCCAGAAATCAAGAAAATCAAGGTAAAATGAAAAAAGTTTGAAAGATGGCAAAAAATTTTGGAAAAATGTCTAAGTCTGAGAATGGCGCCCTCAAGAAAAGGGGATGGCATGGAAGGTTCAAAGTCCGCCCTACCTTTGGCATGCCAAAGATAGGCACTGGCATGAAAGTTGCCAAGTCCGCCATAGGCAAGGTGGTCTCCAAGTCCGCCCTTGGCATGGAGAAGCTCAAGTCCGCCATGGCATGAAAGTTGCCAAGTCCGCCCTTGGCATGGAGGAAGGTGAAGTCCGCCCTTGGCATGAAGAAGCTCAAGTCCGCCATGGCATGAAAGTTGCCAAGTCCGCCCTTGGCATGGAGGAAGGTGAAGTCCGCCCAAGATGTTTGGAAATGGCGCATGGCTTGAGGAAGCCAAAGTCCGCCCTTGGCACAAGAAGTTCAAAGTCCGCCCCTAGAGAAAAATGGCATAAAACTCATGAAGTCCGCCCCAGCGCAGGGAAAAATGGCAAGAGGCACATGAAGTCCGCCCCAAGAAGTGTGGAGAAAGGTAAAATATGAAGGGGTGCGCTCCA
The DNA here is from genome assembly GCA_007115665.2 of Sequoiadendron giganteum. Taxonomy (NCBI): domain Eukaryota; kingdom Viridiplantae; phylum Streptophyta; class Pinopsida; order Cupressales; family Cupressaceae; genus Sequoiadendron; species Sequoiadendron giganteum. The sequence continues at coordinate 499,672,968 of CM021104.1, read as the reverse complement.
AGATGTTTGGAAAGGGGTGAAATTACAAGGGAATTCACTAGAAATTGAATCAAATGGTTGAAACAAATGAAATTTGCCATTGGACAAGGCACGAATAAAATTCGCCATGGCAAGAAAAATGTGAAGTTCGCCTAAGACAAATGGAGAATAAAAAACGCCATAGGCAATAAATTATAAGAGATTCGTCCAAACTTTGGAAGGAAAATTATTCTAAGGCATGAAAAACGGAGAAATATCTAGAGGAAATAGAGGTTTGGCCGGCATAAAAATCACGCCTCGGCACAACGGAATGAAATTCTTTGGCACAAAATGAAGAGTGTTTGGCAGAGCAAGCATGAAGTCCGCCCCTCTCAGCTTGGAAAATTCCTAAGGCACTAGTAAAAAAATGGCAGAGTGGTAGAGATCTCCAAGTTCGCCCAACCCAGAAGATGAATCGTTTGGCTAAATAAAAATGTCCAAAGAGGTCAGAACTCCGCCTAGAAAGTTGAAATTTGGCAGATGAGCTATTGAGCATATTTTGGCTAGGCAGACAATTTGAAAAGAGATATTTTTGCCTCTGACGAACGAACTTAGCCATGTATCAAGGTTAAACGGGTTGGAATTTAATATTTTAATATTTTTAATTATTTCCCTGACACTTAGGGAATTTTAATTAAAAATTCAAAAACCGAAGATTATTTGGAAGATTAAACTATTATGCCTTAGATAAATTTAACTTTGCCATGATTCGAAGATTTAAAATACGTTGGAAAATTAATTTTAAACGATTAATTTAATATCTTTTCCAACACTTAGGCAATTTTTGAGAGAATTCAAAAATCTCAAGCAGAGAGCACAGAGATGAAAATTAGAAACTTGCCTCGATAACTGAAAGTGAAATTAGAAGTTTGCCAATCTGAGAAGAAAACGTTTCTAAAAATTGGAAGAAAATCAGAGGAAAGAAAACAATGCCTTGAAGAAAATCGCACTTCTCAGCCATAAAATGAGTTTCAGCAACTCATTTCTTCACAATTCCGGCTGAGAAGTAGCTATCTCTCTCGAATCTTCAGGAAATCGTTCGCAAAGGAGAAATTTATAAGAATAATACTGTTGTGATAATCGAGGTAGCATTTTCTAGTTGACAAGTGTGATTTTTTTTAGAAAAGTAATTTATTTCTTTGCTGAAATCGCACTTCCAGCATATTGGCGCACTTCTTCTGGCAGATTTCTGAATTTTTAAATTCATTCGCAGCTAGAACACGATCTTTGAGGTTTGGAAGCTAATCAACAATGTGTTTGCACTGTGTATCTATCTTCTACTTCGTTTCCGGCACGAATTTCATTCATAGATAGGCGAATTTAATTACTTTCAGCTTGCTTTTTGACAGAAATTTTAATTCAATAGGCTGAAAGTGCGATTTTTGTCCAAGCTACACCCCGGAACAAGTTAATTTTAAATGATCTTGTATTAATGTTAAGAATTTTGTGCTTGCAGGTTGACGATCGATCAAAGGGAAACATCCAGGCAGGCACAGATGAAGTTTGCAAGTAAAGGATCGCAGCCAGAGACCAGAATAAAGTCAAAGTGGAAAGATGTCTCAGACACTGATCTTGGCCATATCGACCTTGAGGAATTCAAGAAGAGAGTATATGGGCATAACGGACCTTTACCAACTCCTGCCGCTAGAAGGATGGTGAGAAACGGCATATTTCAAGCTATCGGATTCCCACCTGCGCTTGGCTGTGCTGAACTTATGGTGGAGTGCGCACTTCACTATGATGCTGAGTTGAGGCGGATTGTGGCACCCGATGGGAGAGTGTTGGCACATCTGACAGAGTTGGCCATTCAGGAGGCCTTCGGCATTCCGGCATATCCTAAAACTGTCTACAAGACCAAGGAAGATGCTCAGAAGTTATATGATGAAAATCCTGGCCTTTGTGCCGCCAACATTAACAAGTCGTGGCTGGATAAGCCTAGGCCGTCGGTCAAGAAGATGCCCAAGAAATTGACACGCACGGACTTCAAGGAAGACTATGGAGATATTATTATCTTGCTGAACAGAGTGGCAGGCAATCCCTCAGGAGCACCCTTCGAGTCGTGGATGTATTACTTCATTGAGGACCTCACAGAAGGTGTCAAGATGTTCAACTGGGCGAGAATGATAAGCAATAATCTTCACCACCAGCTTATCAACTTAGAGAAAACCAAAACGTTTTACATGAGTTCTTACGTCATCTATATGTTGGCTAGAACTTACAAGTATGCAGGCTTGATATGCAAGGGCACGGTCGGCGGTAGATCAAACGAGCTAAAGGCGTACGACTGCTATCCACAATTGCAGTTGAAGGAAAAGGCGCACTTCCGACGAGCTCATGACGCCTTCCTCATGTATATCACCAGAATACTCCAGGGAGGGACGCATCAACGGCTGACTCCTGAGGCCAAGAAGCTGATTAGCAAATATGGGTCATGGTTTATCCAGTATCCCCAATACACGTACATCAGAATCCAAGGATTCACTGGGAGCCCATATCGTTTGCCCATTTTCCCAACTAACAAGATGGTCCTGTTGGAAGTGCTAAGGCAGCTAGAAGAATTTCAAGGCCTCCAACGGACAAAACAAAAGGCGGCAGTTACTTTTCCCTTCTTTATAGGGAACATGCTGGAGTCTTGCCCATCATCACAGGCAGCTGACAGTGCCAGAATCGAGATACAACATTACCCTTTTTCCCCATATCCGGCCAAAAATCACTACGACCCCCATCACCACATTAAGACGGTGGATGGAAGGAGATACAAGCATAGGGTCGAACTGGAGGACTATTGGGCGAATGTTGCAGATGAATTTGAGGTCAGACGAAAGATGTGGTCCAGATTGCCGCTCAGTCTGATCAAGGCAACAGAATTTTGTCACGTGCCAGATCAATTGGAGGAGGACGAAAATCAGACGCAACCGCGCTTCGATGAGAATTCGGCTTTGCCCACCGTCCAGTGGTCAGAAGCAAAGCATGCTGACTTGAACGTCTTGATGAGGCCTGTCATCAAGTTTACTCAGTGGTGGGTTGATCAACGAGTTCAAGAATTAAGGCGCCAAAAGATAACCCTGACCTATGACATGCTAAGCGAGGCAGAGTCTTATTCTTCCAACGCAGGCGCACCCCAAGACGTACAAGTGATGGAGACCACCACTTCTAGGAAGAGGAAAGAAATAGCTGCAGGAAAGGAGCTAGTCCAGAAGCAGGCCAAGATAAAACCTTCTCAATCGGCCGCCTCTAGGAATATTGAGGAGATATTAGCTACTGCCAATGCTTCACTGGCAGACATGAGGGATCCTTCTCCGGTTCCTGAAGACAACACAGAGCCTCAGCCAGATGACGATGCACCGCCTTCTCCCACGGGCACTGAAATATTGGAGTCGGATGACGACAATGTGGGCGCCCAAGATGAGGATTTCCAGGAAGGGATGATTTCAGCCCTTAGGGGAATTGTGGATGTTCCTGACAGAGAAGGCGTGCCAGAAGAGGACGGTGTTGAGCAGCTTACGATCCCAGAATGGCTGAAGGAAAGGCTAAAAATACAAGTGCCGGCAGATGAACCAGAAGAGGATGATACGGCAGACTTTTTGGCCAGACTGTCTCAAACCGTGGCCAAAAAGCCGGCGAAGAAATTCTCCAACATACAGAGACACGAGGCCGGCAACAGGACAGTGCATATCGCCGTGCCTACAGTGGACAAGCCGCAGGAGGATATGGCCCCACAGGATTACGCCATCACGACCGTTGACTTGGGTCCAACCACTAAGGGCCAGGAAATGGAAGATTTGGATAATTCTGTGTCTGCCATCAAATCAAGGTTGGCGAAGGAGGTAGCCAAAAGAAAGGAGTGCCAATTAGAGATTGAGCGCTTAAGAGAGTACATCCAGCACTTGATCAAGATACTACGGCAGCTCCTCTACTTCCGAACTCTTCGCAGGAGGCCATTAAAGAGATAGAAGAAAACAGGCTCACGGTTCAAGAGGCCAAAGAATGGATAGCAGCCAAGGGGATTGAAGCTAAGGCATTCGTGGAAAGATTAACTTTGGTTTATGGTCAGGCCACAGCCTTACTTTCTAGGTTGGCTGCTTTGGCAGAAGTATGGGATAACCTTCCGAATGTGCAAGATAGGATAATCCCTTGCCTTAGGATTCTGAAAGGAGTTCCTAAGCAAGAATTGATAGAGGGAGGTGTCATCGCAGCGGGAGCAGCCTATGACTTCCACACTTGGTATTGGGCCTTGACGGCACGAGGTGAAGTCTTGGAGAGGGTAAAGGTTGACGGCATCAGATTGGAGGAACAGGTCAAGGAAGTTCAAGCCAGAATCCTCAACATAATTGCTGATATCCTGGATAAAGAGGCTCTGCGAGAGAATGACCTGCAATTGGAAGTTTTGAAGGAAAGTGTCCAGGAAAATATCTTTGACATCACTGGACCCATCTTGAGGCAGGACTGGGCCAAGTTGGCGAACTTCCTGAGTATCCGAGAGTCCTTTGAAAAGACTGAACCAGAGTGGGAGGAGACCTTCGCCAGATGCGCTGAGAGCATGGATGGGCTGGAATTTAGAATCGGCATGCTTCCACAGGTTACCATGGATGAAGTTGCCTTGATCGTATCCAGATTCAGTGAATACACGGCGGCTCGAGAGGATCAGGATGTGGTCCCTTGAAAATAGCTCCGAATGCCAACTCATTGCTGTTCATTGCCAGTTAACTGAAGTCATTTTGGGAAACCCTAATTAGGGTTTCGTTTGTTAAATCTTGACCGTCGGCTTATGTTTAATCTGAGCCATTTATTCAATTTATGGAACTCTATATAAACTCTTGGACCCTCATTTGTAATTGGTGAAGTGAGTAATAAAAAATTGTTGCGACGAAACTATTTCCGTTTATAAAAGCTCTTGTGCATGATTTGCTAAGAACAACTTTTATTTTCAAGTAGTATGCAAGGTTTAATATTTCTCCTTCAACACTTAGAGTAGAATTAGAATAGCATTTCATTACGTGTTGGTTAGATGAATGATAGATTTGATCGCAATGCCAGATAAAATTTTGCTCATACTTTTGTCGAGTGGATGATTTGCACTCGATGTGTAAAGTTAGTCTGAGCCATTAAATCGAGGATGCTTAACTTCTGTTTGTCTTGATTATCAATTCGAACATGAAAACCATTATCACCTCCGTTGAAGATTGCACCCGCTTCGCGTAGTTGTCCGAAGGAGGCGAAACGAAGTGTGGTTACCCATTTTGTCTACTCACTACTGTCTCTTGAATTCTTAGGCGTAGTTTAGATCTCTGAACCCTTATCCTTTTTGCCTTTTTTTTTGAAAATTTGAAATACCCATCAAAGAGAGCCCTCAAGGATAAAACCGTCTAAGTCCCCAACCTGCAAAAGAATTTCACGTAAGTCCCCTTTGTGATTACCAGCAAATCACAATGCCCACTGACCTTGTCCATATGTCATAACCTGGCCAAAAGAAACATTGGAGTCATTGTATTATCTTTTAGGTATTTACAATTACTTTTCAAGAGAGGATAAAGTGTCCTTGGGCATTTTATTTTGTGTATGGTGGCGTATTCAAAACACACACCAACAGGACCGCATTATAAGTCCGTGGTTGGCAGAAAAGCGTCCGAGTGATGTTTCTCCTCCACAAGAAGCGGCCGATGTACCAAGATTTGAAAGGAAAGGAACCTGGACCATCTTACTACTATTTGTGCAAAAGCTTACAAGCTATGTATGTAATTGTTTTACTTTTGTACTCTAATTTATATTTGCAATGAAAATGGAATTCATGTGGAAATATATTGTAACTTGCATGTATTTATCAATGAAGAAAGGAGGAATTTTATTGAAATATCTTTGTTACATGTTACTTTTATATGTTTGAAGTGAAATGTTGAAAAAAAATTATTACGCAAGGGTTAGGTCGTTACAGGATTAATGACAACATACCTGTGTATAACCAGTATTATCAAGTCACTTTGGTCATGTGGGACCCAATGACTTTTGTGTTATCCTTGTTGTTCCTTCCATATCATTTTTGCTTTATTATGTAAAGTTGTTATGTACTCCACATTTCTTGGAATGTGTTCTATGCTTCTTGTAATGTGTTCTACATTTCTTGGGATGTGCTCCCCATTCCTTGAAATGTGTTGAATTTATGCGTCTATAATTAATTTGAATTTAAGTTGAATTTAGAATTTAACTTTATTTATTAATTTGTGAATTTTATTCCTCCTTATTTATTGGGTAGAATTCGAAAGATTGTGAAAGCCTATAGTTGACTCTAGGTGGCAATGTCATTCTTGTGAGGTGGCTTGTAGATATTTAAGCATAAATGGTGAAAGATGGAGTGCATTTGACTCCATCGTGGGTGAATAATGTGAACCCATGTAGGCTTCACATGGCCTTGTAAAATTATGAAATGCTTGTAAGAATTAATAAATATTTTGTAAGAGATTTTAAATCTCTTGATTTCCATTGTTGACTTAGGCCTTGCTTTAGTCTAGGAAGGGACAAGTGTCACCTTCGTATTGGTGAGAATATGGTGACAAGGCTTAGCCTTATTTAACCCTAGACTTGAGTTTAGAGAAGGGATTACCAAGTTTTGGAATTCATTATTCCACTTGAGATTTCGGAGTTTTGGGAGCAAGTCTATTATGGAAGTAAAGGGAAGGAGATTTAAGGGAATTTTTTGGAAGGAGATCTCAAAGCCCTTCAAGGTTTAGAGTATGGCTTCCACTATAGAACTGTGGTAGATCTTTGGGTAAGGCTTTGTGAGTTCTCATTTTTTGTGGAAAGACATTTCTTTTGCTTTGGTGCTTGTAGTGAAGAGCTTGGAGAGCTTTCGATCTTTGAGAAGATTCTCCTTTTTGTGGTTTTGTGTTGGAGCTTGGTAGAGCTCAAATGAAGTTCTTGATTGCTCTTTGGAGACCTTGAAAAATGAAAGCAAGATACTCTATCAAACCTACGGATCTCCTTGTTTGCATTCTCTTTGTGCTTTTTTTCATATATGAGAATTAAACGAACATAGTTTTTTTATGATGCTTGAATGCAAGCTTGTGTAGTATTTTTGTATCTTGATTCTTGTATCAAATGAATGGAAATAGCATTATCATGATGCTTGTGTGTTTAAGTATGCTTTATGGATTCACTCTCTTCTCTCTCTTTTACTTTGTGAGGTGTGTAAAAGGAATTTTATGACCATATTGCGACATCTTCATAAGAGTATGTGTATTTACAAGCTTGAAGAATCATGTTTGTGAGATTATTATCTTGTAACTTTGATGGGTTTGAGAAATCTAATTGTGTAAAGAGAAATAGTATGCCTTGAGTGTTGAAATCATTGTTTTTTTGTGAAACACATGTATGCTTTGGTTTGGCTTTGTATTGAATATGGTGTACTCTTTGTTATAAGTAAGATCTCCTCCCTTCTCTTCATTTATGAAGAACCACAAGTAGTTAAGCAATGTTTCCTTCTAAATAAACCTTGTGTGCCTCGTGTGGATTCCTTTCAATGAATCTTGAGTTTGTGCATATGAATAATTGTGTGGATCCATGGTTCTTCTATTAAGCTAGCAAATTGACTAGAGCATCAAGCTCCCCCATGGCACTTGAGGATGTTATATGGTCAAGAAGTAGCTCTCTTTGCTTGGCCTATCATTGGCATAAGGAGGTTGCAACTCACCTTGGTGTACAAATTCCTTATCTTCTTTAAGGTTTGATGTATCTCTATCTTTCATTTATCCCCTATTTAACTCTCTAGTTGGGATGAGTAATAAAATTGTGTAATCTTAGTTATTGAGGAAACTTGTAGAATTGTATGTATTTAAGAAGAGAGAACTATACGTTGAGAACTCTTTAAAGGTAAGGTTGTAACTTTATTTTTTCCTTTCAATTTTTCGGAAATTTGCTATGTTCCATAGGAACACATCCCCAACCTTGAAATTGGTATCCCTATCCCCCATGGTGTTTCTGAGGCAGCAGGACAAGAAGTGCGTCCCCTAGCCATCCCCAATATTTTCAAATCTATGAGATGTCCCCAAAACAAAAGTAACGGAGAGGAAACATCTACAAGACATCTAGCCATCCCTAGGACGGCCAAGGACATCTAAGATGTCTCTTGACTATCTAGGGATGTCCAAGCATCCCAAGCGGCAAAGAGATATTTATAATTGTTTTTAAAAAATACTTAAATTAGCGGAAAAAAACAGTTTTAAAAGAGACATGGGAGCCCCACAAGCCCTCCCACACCCCTTATCCATCCCTATATACTTGAAACGATGAAAAGTAATGAATCATTTTCATTCCTTTCACTTTGCATCAAGAGGGTTCACTTTTTGCCTTCTTCATTCTAAGTTCTTAGGTTAGCAGCTTGAAGCATTGAAGACATTCACATTTATCATTTTTTTATTTCAACAATAGTGTTTTAGAAGAGGAAGGAAGGGACTACAATTTACAAGACATTTCCAGCCATTCAGGTAGGCTCTACACTATTGTTTTACCTTCTTTTTTTAAATTAGTTTTATTTTTCTTTTTCTTTATAAAACTTAGGGAGTTTATTTTTAATTTTTTTCAATTTGCTCTCACACAAAACCAAAATTCTAAAGCACTAGCAGACCGTGGAACATTTCTTTAATCTTTCATCTTTGACGATAAAAATGAACAATAGTGATGACAATGAGATGGGTAGTGAAGAATTAAACCCAAGAGAGTTGAAGGGAGTGTTGGGGGTTCCTGTTATTATAAAAATGTGACCACAAGTGTTGTTACAGCACCAACAAACCATTTAGCATGCCCTTCATCCTCTCTTCAGAAGTTTGCAAAAAGCCCTTACTGCAATTTGCCACCATTTTGAGTAGTAAGTAGGTTAAAAACGCAGAGGATAGCAAGCATTGGTTGTGTCATCTTTGCAAAACTGTTTTTTATAGGAGCTATAGTAGGGTTGGACACCATTTATTAGGTGAGAGTGGAGACGAGATTAGTATTTGTGAGGAGATAACATCGGAACAGAAGAAGGAAATGTGGCTGGGTCTCCAATGGGGTTTCAATTTGCAGAGGGTAATGTTGCTAGCTCATTGTTCGGTTATGTGGCAAGGGCACGGCTTCTGCACGATGAAAACAATGGAAACGAACCCCAGCTTGGTGTTGAGTTCTCTGCACAAGATAGGCACCCCCACAAGAGGCACTGGAAGGTCAAGACAAGAACTCAGTTCAGGAGGAAGATTGCATGGAGGCGTAGCTGTTCGGTTGTCCCAAATTTTGACAGTTTTTGAGCACAATGTTTTTCTTTTGTATTGCGTTCCACCTATTCCTTCTTTGTTATAGTCAAACTATGTAAAAGCTCGAATTTATATGCTGGAATGTCTAGGTTACGTCTTGCTTTATTCAGTCTGTATTTTTTGAGGCTGGTCGATGGCTTGACATTAGGCAAAAAAAATTAAAACATCAGAACTATTATGGTTCTTCTGCCTATTTTGTTAATATGTATGTACATCTTTATATAAATATAATATAATATAATATATATAGGCCCCTGTGCCTTTTACCGAAAAAAATAAAAAAACATCAGAACAGCAGGTTGAAATAGCAAATTTGGTTAGAGAGAGAAACAAAAACTACTGCTAATAGATGTGCATCTACACCATTGCCATCTATTGATGAGTATTCCAATATATCAACTAGAAAGGGTTATGATGGAGGGAAGAGAAAAGCCACTTCTATTTTAAGGAAGGAAAATACAAGAAGGTTGTTGAATTTGCAGCAATGTGACCATACTGATGATTATGTGGCCAATTTTTTTCTGCCCAACCCATTCCATTTCATATGGCAGGTTTTCCTTATTTCAAAGAGATGTTGAGAAATACTACTACAATTGCCCTTGGAGAACACAAATTGCATACCTCCCTCCTCAACAAACACTATTCAAAGGTGAACATATTGATGGAGGATATAAGACAAACATGGATTAGTAGGTGGTTGTTCCATTGCCATGGATGGGTGGACTGGTATTCAACATTAGCCACTCATTAATATTATTGTTACATCACCTACTAGTTCATACTTTCCTAGAGCTATTAATTGCTCTTAGAAAGGTAAAGATGTTGATTACCAAATTGGATTTTTGAAGGAGGCCGTAGAAAAGGTTGGGCCTTCTAATATTCTGCAAGTCGTAACAAATTATATTTCTGTTTGTAAGTTAGCTAGTTTGATGGTTGAGAGTGCTTACTTCATAAACATTTTTTGGACTCCATGTTGTGTACATGCTTTAAATAATGCTTTGAAAGACATCAAAAAAATAGATCAAATAAAGACAGCAAATGCCAAAGCTAGAGACATAAATGCTTGCATGTAACCACCACACATCCTTTTTTTTATTTTGATATTTCTCAAAAAAGAATTTCTAAAACAATAGAGACTAGATATGCTAAAATAAATTATTTTCTTCGCTAAAGAAGATGATGGAGGTATAAGATGCTCTACAATCCATGGTGGTTTGTGGGGAGTAAAAGAAATGGATTGAAACAAAGACAAAAAAAGAGAACAAGGTGAGACAGTGACACTTTGTGGTCCACTATCAAATAAGAAATTTTTGAAGATCAAAAAAAAATTTAAATGTTGCTTGCAGGTATATTTGCTCTATCATATCCCCTATTGCAAGGATTATCAAATATGCAAATACAAACTCTCCTAGCCTTGGAGAGATTTATAAAACTTTTAATGGCATGATTTATCAAATGAGGCAAACAATGCATGACAAGAATCTTAGATTACAATTCTGTGAGGAGCATATCAAACCTATTGTCACAACAAAGTGAAACACAATGAACAACTCTTCATATGGTTGCCTATGCTCTTAATCCCATGCAGTATGCAGCTATACCTAGCCAAGTTCCTCCTTCCAAGGATGAGGAGGTAATGGAAGGGTTTACGAAGGCCCTTTGTGAGATGTATAGCACTAAGGCTGCAACCACACTTTGGAAGTAGTGGTTTCAACTTTTCAATCTTCAAGGTCCTACATTCAACAAACCAAAATGGTAGAAATTTCATGAGGACATACCAGAGTTGAAGCAACTTGCCATTCACCTACTCTCACAATTCTTTTTTATACAAAGAGGAATTGGTCCACCTATGGCTTCATCCACCTGATTAAGAGGAACAAACTTACCTCTAGACAAGCAAAGAAGCTATATGTAGTTCATAGTGCCTTGAGATTTAAGAATCAACAGACTCCTAAGTATCGACAAACTCTAACCGCACTTGGGATGCTGATTCTAAAGATGTTATACATATTGACAAAGAGGAGGTGCAGCTGGGATTAGTCATGATTCCATTGGACAAACCACAGCTTCAACCACAAAATGACCCAGAATCAAAGAGCTCTATTGATATTGATAGCCCAAACAAGGCATAGTTGTACTTAGTAGTACTACTATATTTATTTAGGCTGCTGTCTATTAAAAAAAATTAGTTTGAATTTTAAACAAGAACATTGAAATCAAAAATTTCTGTCTTAATTTTTTATTGCTGCTATACTGCTGTCACTGTCAGTGATATAAACTTAGCTATGAATCTGAATCATGATATATTTATTGTCAATATACTACTTTCGCTGCAGTCACTGTCTTAATTTTTAAATTTTTAATTATTGCTGTCACTGTCTCAATGATGTATAGTGCTGTCATGATATATTTTATATTTATGGCTGCTATACTCTGTCACTGTCTTAATTTTGATGTCATGTATAGCTAAACTTGTAGAAATTTGAGTCTCCCTATATATATACGGCCATCCCTGAAAAGCCGTGGAACATAGGAAATTCGGGAGATGTATATTTATGGACTTCTCCCCATTTTGAGATTTGATTAAATTCATGTTCAAACAACAAATCTTGTAAAATGCTAATATTAAGGAATGCCGTTGGATGGATTTATGTTCTAATGAGACTCATAGCATGATTAAATTTCTTATGTTTCAAAAGATATGTTCAAATTGATTTTTTGGTTCTTTCCTTCGTAAAAATCTCAAAGTTGCAATAGATTGATCACCTTTACATATTTCTTCACTTTCTATAGCACTTTATAACTGTATTGATGTCCAAGAATAAATAGGTCAGTCTCAAAACCTTGGTAAACATATTAGAAAACCTGTTGGCAAAAAAAACTGAAATTTTCCATGTATTATGTGCAATCTGGAAGAATTGAGGTAGAGATCTTAGAAATGTGGTGCCAAGCTGGGTTTCATGGTGCAATCCAGCAGCCCAAACTGTGTCAATACTTTTTATGCCTGGCTATTTATTGGACTGCATTAGAGTCCTCCAGTCTGAGACGCTGTCTGGTCAGTTTGGTAGCAACAGTACTGGTGCAGTGGCATCCTTGACCTCTGTGACTCAATTTTTGTGTCTGTCTTCCCAGTATACTCAATTCCCGATGCTTTTCTGTTGACATCTATCACTGGTAATTCTGTTATCAGCAGATTGGAGGTATTTTTCATCATATGATTGCATATTCTTATATCCTTTTGTTTGCATGTGTGATTGGAGAATGATATTTGTTTGGAGAATTAAATTAGTTGAATGTTTAAATGTTTTAGAGCATGTGACTCTATACTGTTCATGTATTGAAATCTAAATAAAATGATTAAGCTTCTCTCTTCTCTACATTGAAAAAGAATAGTGTGATTTTGTGAATGCTTCCTTTCCTACAAAAGGTTATCATTTGAACATCTACATGTTATGAAGGGAAGTGAAATAGTTTAATCTCTCTCTAAGTTGATTTTATATGTGGTAAGGGAATGGTAATCATATGTTACTTTGAAATAAAATGATGCAAAGGATAACCTTTCTAAATGAATTCAAATAATGGATGTACTTTTAGTTGAATCTACATGTTTATTGTACGAACGAATATGAATGAGTGTTATATTCTCTCTATTCCTCGGTTATCTCATATTCTTTCTTGAAATGGTGGCATAGTTGAATATCATTTTATGTTCTAAGTTATGCTTAAAAAGGAATGAAGGCTAAATAGGTGTATGTGATGGTTATCTTGACCATCTCCTAAGTTTCGTTCAATGGTATTGAGATGGCATGGTCCTTCCCCTTTATCTCTCCCAATTCCTTGGAGGATTGAACATGTGGAAGGTGTCACTCTTCATTATGTTACACTGTGACGTATCTTTTCTTAGCCTTCTTTTATTGTATGAGTGTGTCACATTCAGCTGTGAGCCACCTTTCCTCATAGAGATGTTGTGTTGAATGTTAAACTAGATGTCTCTTTTGTGCATGTTCGGTGTTTAGTGTTGGTGAAGCCATCCATGATAAATGTTTAGTGTTGGTAAAGTCATCCATGGCAAGTGTTTAATGTTGGTGAAGTCATCCATGACGACCACACCTCTGTGTGCACATGTTGCATCAGTGATTAGTGTTGCATTTGTCATGCTTGTTTTTGGGCATTATACCCAACGCCCACACCTCTGTGTGCACATGTTGCATCAATGATTAGTGTTGCATCTCTCTCTCTCTCTCTCTCTCTCTCTCTCTCTTAGTTCACTAGAATAGGGTTTGTGGGTGTGTTGATTATCAAAAGTGAAAATTGGCAAGTAATAGAACGAGAGTAGTACAAGTTGAAAAATGTGGATCTAGAAAAAACTTGCTACCGAGCATTAGCAAGGGAAAAACTAAGAGCACGAACCTAAGAAAACGAAGCAGTTACAATGAGTTATTAGAACTCATTAAAGAGATAGAATAGTGAAAATCTATTGGACAAAATGAGAATCACAAGAACTTTGAAAACAATCACTCTACCTCCTACAACATTGGGAGGCAGACATTAGGTCTATGTGGTTGTCTCATTATTATTATTGGGTCTACAAGATAAACTATCTCACCCTGGGCTAGAACTAGAATAGAGAATTGATACCATTCAAATAGAAATGGAAATGTAAAATAAATTTAGTTGTAGGAGAAAAGATAAACAATTAAAGGAGGAAGAAACAACAAAGAATCGGGATAGGATGCAAATAGCCAAGTTGATGTGGTCAAAAAAAGTCAAAGTTATTTTAAAGCTCTGAATGATCAAATTATAAACAAAATATTGGAGCCATTAAAATTTTAAATGTCAATTGCAAATAATTAAGTTTGAAAAGGAGAAATGGAAGGAAAGGAGATAATGAATATAAGTCATAGATTTGACTACTAGTGTTGCACGAGGGTACTTAATGGAGATCTAGTTTATTAATTACAAACTAACTGTGTCGGCTATGTTGGTGATCAAATGTTTGTTTATCTACACTTTGTGTCATTACATATTTGGTGAAACATTCAACATTTAAACCAAAATTAAAAAGCCTAGCACAAATCTCAATTTGTAAGGAAATATAATAAAAATTTCAATAGGTGATATCTGTAATGTTCACTCCTTAGCCAGCTCAGAGTATTGGGGGATTAACCTATCAACGGGTCCTCGTAAGCTAATGTTGGTGTTTAGAGGGCCTTATTTGGGAGTTTCTTGGTTCTCCAGATGTCCTTTTGGGTGTCAATTTCCTGAGTTCTCTTCTCCAGTGTTGGTGATATTCAGCGATTACCTTCCTGAGGTGTTTCGGGCTCCATTTGCACTCACTTACTATTTTTAGTAAGCCACTTGGGCATTGGGTCCAACCTTACTATTTATAGTAAGCCATTCAGATGAGTAGTAGAATCAGTGGGTAGCCTCATGGTATTGGTAGAATTAGTTTAATGTTGATATATTGGGTTTTTATGGAGTTATGATTTATTAATTATCATTAAAGTATTAACTTTAATAATAATTAAATTATAAGTGGATATTATTAATAGTGTTTAATGACCTTTATAATATATGATTTTATTTAATCATAAGTTCAATTAAAAAGCAACTAAGGGGACGCCAACATGAGGATTATATTATTTAAACAACAAAAGAAAATACATTAAAATATTAAATGGATAAAAAAACCAAAGGAAATCGTGGCTTTTTGGGAGGAGTATAAAAGCTTCAAAAAAGCTCATTTCATTCATTCATTCACTTTTACAAATACTTGAACTTTTTGTTGTGGAGAAGAAACAAGGGTTTCAAGCAGAAAATTGATCTTGGAGAACAATAACTCTCTCAGATTCAGTAATCTACAGGTGTGAAATATCACCCAAGGATTGCTCTACAAGTGGCTTCATCCAAGAGCTGCATTTGTGCTTATTGGAGGTTATTATTTCAAAGATTTTCAGAAGTTAATTGTGCAGATCAGAAATTATTTGGCAAGCCATTATTGCTGATCATTCCAACAAAGGCTAGCACAAAGCAAATATAAGGAGGCCGTACCATTTCCATAGCAGGCCGTACAACCTTTGGCAGGGGCATGGGAATCCTAGGAAGAAACACCTAAGTTTCAGACTTGAAACCTCTTCCAATCTTGGCGTCTAGGACAGACAAAAAGGTGTGCACCAATTTCAAGGCGAAGAAATCAGTCTATTGGGAGAGGCGTCCAAATCAAGGAGGTTCTAATTTGCTGATCAAGTGATTTTAAGATTTGCAATATATGCATTTGACCTCCAGGTATGATTTTCAATGTAAATTCTAAGCAATAATAAATCTGAGTTGATAGATTAATATATTTGGTTAAGTATTTCTTTATTTCGCAATTATATGTATTTCTTGCATTCCTGGCAAAAAACACAAAAAAAAAAAAACATAAAACCAAAAAAAAACAAAGACGAGCAAAATCAAAAAAGTAAATATCCTATCAGGGGTGGGATATTTGAGTGGTATCAGAGCTCAATTTTCCTGCCAACCTATGTTGGAATTAAATTTTCATGAGTAAAAAGAGCGTGTAGTATACCAGAGGAGCAATTCAGTGGGAACCACCGCAGGTACCAAAAGGTGAAACTGTTTCAGGGGTTTTGGGTATTCACAGGAGTGTTTCTAGTGATAGCGAGAGTATTACAGGTGCCATGACAAAAAGGGAAAAAGGACGTGCATGTTCAGTAAGTCCTGACTCCAGAGCAAAGAGGCAATTTGACAACATGATGGATATGATGTCGCAGCTTTTGGGTCATATGAGGCAGTTTACCCTACCTCAACACACCGGTCAGGCTGGTGAGACTAGTGGTACTCAAGGAGTTGGATGGCATAATGTAGCAATTGAACAGTCTACTACTTCGCAGGTTCAATTCTTAGACCTAAGCAACCGACCTTCACTCCTAAGGAGGCGCCACGGGCTCCACATGTTCAGGAGCATGAGCCACAGGTATCCATGATTGAGGAGATTAGGCTCCATTACACCGAATACATGACCCTACCACCTGAGATCAGGAAGATGTTGACTTTAGAGCAATTCATGAATCAGAAGAGGCATACAGTTGGTGGTACAGTTAGGACAAAGCACAAGGCACCACAAGGTTCACGAGATTTGCAACAGGTTGTGAGCAAAGTTACCTTGCCACATTTTGATGATAGTGACAAATGCACTACGAGGTCTTGGGTCCAAAAACTGGACAATTATCTTTCTTTGAGACCTATGCCAGAGGAGGATGTGATTAAATTCGCCACACTACACCTGGATGGTCTAGCACATGAGTGGTAGTATCACGGTTTGGTGACACTTCGTCACAATCTTATTACCACCTGCGATGAGTTTACTAATAAACTCATTGAACACTTTGATCATAAGGATCTAGAGTTGTATTTCAGGGAGCTAGCTCAGCTCAAGCAAGTTGGCACTTTGGAGTCCTATAGTGCAAAGTTTCAGAGGTTGTCTGTGATGGTTCCTAGTATCACAGAAAGGAGATTGGTAGTACTCTTCAATGAGGGTCTTTTAGAACATCAAGGCTTTTGAACCACCTTCATTGCAGGACGCGATGCAGAAGGCACGTGACATGGAGCTCACTGCCCCAAAAAGGCAGTTTCTGCCTAAAACCATGACTCCTCCAAAGGATTAGAGTCATCATCAAGTTGCAGACCAGCAAAAGAAACCCTCACAAAAATTTGATGATGACACCATAAACGACTTGAGACGGAAGAAATTATGCTTAAAATGCAAGGGGCCTTGGGAAAAAGGTCATAAGTGTCCTTTGAGAGGCACGGCAAATCAAATGGAGTGGTATTATGCGAATGAATCAGATTCTAAAAATTCAGAACAGCGAGTTGATCTGGAGGATAATGAGATAGGAAGAGCATTCACAGAGTCAAGAACGGACTTAGCAAAGCTATCCCCTATGGCACAACTCTCTAGCATCCAAAGAGAGGGATCTTTCGGAATCAGAGGAGTCTTGAGCGGGCAGCGTATGATCATTTTGCTTGATATTGAAGCCACGCATAACTTCTTTGATGAGGGATTGGTTGTCAGGTGCGGACTTCAGATAGAGGACTTTGAGGGGTTCAGGGTGAGAGTTGCAGATGGTTTCACTCTCACTTGCACGAGGAGGATTCTTAATCTCACTTTACAGCTGAGTGATTACAAATTCCAAGCGGATTATTATGTTGTCAGCATGGGTGAGATGGATGTCTTAGGCCTGAAGTGGCTTCATGCAATCAGAGAGTTTTCCCTCAACCTACGCTCCATGGAAATGAAATTTGCAATTGATGGCAAAAAATATGTATTGAGGGGAATGGCTAAGGGAAGTCTACGTGCCATATCCCTCAGTGGGAAGAAGAGTAGAGGAAAAGGGAAAGAGGTTGAACAAGTGGTGGAGTGTGATCAATTCCAAGAGGAGTATGTTCCCATTCATTGTTCCAAAAGTTTAGAGAGAGGTAATTCAGATCAGCAAGTAGGTAATGTAGAGTTTGTTATTAATCCGTTATTTGAGGATGAGGCTGGTTTGACTTATGACAATCCACTCTTTGAGCTGGATGATGGCACCCCTTTAGACCCTTGTGTGGAGTTGGGAAATGATCACAGATTTTGGGATCCTAGTTGTGCATCAAGACTATAGTCAGGGCTTACAAATGTATTCCACACTGGGTATACTGTGCAGAGTGCATACAGTTTTACTTTCAACCCACTCGTACCCGATTTGACTTTGATGCACAAAGCATGCACGCATGTGATGGACGGTTGGTATGAGGTATCTCCTTCCGCGGATAAGGGAAGCAAACCTTGCAGGTATCCAAAGTTGTCTCTACAGGATGATCATGCTTATGGGACACATGATACAAGGGTTGATCTTGGCCAACGTGGCATGTCTGGTGTGGTTAGACTGGTGCAGCAGAAGTTATTTGGAGGCAAGAAAGACAAACCACAGTTTTTCCCTTGGGATCCAGGTGGTGTTATGTTCTTTCTTCAAACAGTGATTGATAGGGATCCAGAGTTAAGATTGCTTAAGGACAAGCAATTTCGCGGAGGGTGGACTATAATGTCCCCTCCTTAGCCAGTTGAGAGTATTGGGGGATTAGCCTATCAACGGGTCCTCGTAGGCTAATGTTGGTATTTTGAGGGCCTTATTTGGGAGTTTCTTCGTTCTCCAAATGTCCTTCTGGGTGCCAATTTCTTGTGTTCTCTTCTCTAGTGTTGGTGATATTCAAGGATAACCTTCCTAAGGTGTTTCGAGCTCCATTTGAACTCACTATTTTTAATAAGTCACTTGGGCATTGGGTCCAACCTTACTATTTATAGTAAGCCATTCAGATGAGTAGTAGAATTAGTGGGTAACCTCGTGGTGTTGGCAGAATTAGTTTAATGTTGATATATTGGATTTTTTAGGAGTTATGATTTATTAATTATTATTAAAGTATTAACTTTAATAATAATTAAATTATAAGTGGAAATTATTAATGGTGTATAATGACCTTTATAATATATGATTTTATTTAATCATAAGGTCAATTAAAAAGCAACTAAGGGGATGCCAACATGAGGATTATATTGTTTAAACAACAAAAGTAAATATGTTAAAATATTAAATGCATAAAAAAGCCAAAGGAAATCGTGGCTTTTTGGGAGGAGTATAAAAGCTTCAAAAAAGCTCATTTCATTCATTCATTCACTTTTACAAATACTTGCGCTTTTTGCTGTGGAGAAGAAACATGGGTTTCAAGCAGAAAATATTAGAATAACATCTTCGTATTATTTGTTTATATTTTGGTTTAATGGTCAATACTCTGTAAATCTTGTATATTTAGATTCTTTCTATTTCTAACGAGTTTCTTTTTGGAAACTTTGTTCTTTGTAATTCTATTTAATGACCGGTTTGATCATTAGTAAATACATCGATTATTTTACCAATTACTCTCGTAATATGGTATCAAAGCTCAGGAAAACAATTTTGAAAAAAAAAAATTATTATAATTTCTTTTTTGAAATTATTTTTGCTAGGTTTTTTCGAAATTATTCTGTGGGATTCGTGGGTTTTTGAGATTGAAGATTTTAGTGAGATTTTACTCACTGAAAATTGTGACCCACCCTCCTGAGAAAAATCGTGGATTCTTTAAACTCTAGGCCACGGTTTTTAATTCTAGGCGTCGTTTTTCCTCACACAGTCCGCGCATGATTGAGGCCTGTATTTGTGCATTAAGAGCACATTTTTGGAGGTCGAAGCTTTTGGTTAGGCAATGTTTCTACTATGGCCGCGTTTTTGCATGATCTTCTACTTACGTTCTTGCGTCCTTTGCTTCTTAAATCCACGTTTTTTTTTCATACGCGTTTTTGGAGATTTTTGGGCTCAGTTTTTATACTGAACATCGTCACCTCCTGGTCGCCTAGGGTTTGGCATTCTTTTTGTCAGATTTTTGTACAGATTCGAGCTCATTTCTGCAATTTTTTGAGCTTTCATAGCCGCCTAGGGCATACTGCAAACTCGTCTAGGGTTTTGACCCTTCAGTTCAAGACGAAATTTATTTTTCAATTACATATTCTTGGTGGGCTTTTTGAGAGCTCAACTAGATTGGTCTCGAATTTTTCTGGGTGCATCGTTTTCCATGCCTCGAATTTTGTGCCATTCGTACATTATACTTTCTGCAATTTTGTACCGAAATCTACCTTTGTTTTTGCATTGGAACTTGTGCCTGAAGTTTCATGAATTCACCCTCTTCTCAGTACCTCATTTTTTGTGCCTCGAAAAGCGTGAAGATGGCGAGTTTGACCAACATTATGTTGGAAGGCAATCAAAGATTCAACGGCAGAAATTATAACACCTGGAAGTAGCGGATGATGACCATCTTTGAATACCGCTGCCTTGATCAGATGATTTTGGGCACTGTTACTCGACCCACCACTGCAAACAAAGCCTAGGAGAAATTCAATGAGCAGAATCATGAAGCGGTGATGCTTATCAAACTTTCAGTAACTGATGATCAGCTACCTCATATCCCGCTTGGAAAATCAGCAAAGGAGATTTGGGATCACTTGAAAGGTTTGCATGAAACTTCTGACAAAAGCCATGCGTTTTTCTTGAAAAACATGTTGTTTTCTATCATCATGGATGAGAAGACAACATTGCAGGCGCACTTGAACAAAATCCAGGAGATCCAAGATCAACTAGAGGCAATTGGTCGGAAAATGGAGGAAGAAGACATGGTCGTGATCACTCTGAAGAGTCTACCTAAGTCTTATGAACATTTCATAGAGACTCTCAACATTACGTCTACTAATGTTGACCTGAAGTTTCCAGAACTTTACACTATTCTCCTGCAGCAGGACCGCCGGAAACAACAATTTGGTAGTAGTGGTTCATCATCCTCTACAGAGCAGGCCTTTGCAGCAAAAACTCAGTTTAAGAACAAAGGGAAAGGTCAACCTTCGTAGCAGAAAGGCTCAGGACAGCTCTAAAAAAAAGAACATTCAGTGCAATTATTGTCAGAAATTTGGTCACATGAAGAAGGATTGTCGTGCACATTTGGCTTCTGAACAAAAGAAGTAAGGAGGGTCTCAGCAGAATGCCCATGTTGTCGAGCACACTGAGTAGAAGGAATTTGCCTTGTACTCCTTTATGGCTAAAAGACCTGCAGACCATGTTAAGTCCTCTGCCTGGTACATAGATTCAGGTGCTTCGCGACATTTCACTCATCGACGTGACTGGTTTACAGATTTCTCTCCGTTCATTGACTCTATTGTTTTTGGAGGAGGCGAAGAATACACAGTTGTCAGTAAGGCCACTGTTCAAATTCAGTCTGGCGGGAGGAATCTCATATTCCTCAATGTGTACTACGTTCCTAGCACGGAACTCAACCTTCTCTCAGTCAGTCAGATCATGAGGAATTCTCCTCAGTTGGATGTGGTTTTTAGTGTGCACAAATGTTCCATTGTTGATCAGGAGACTCGCACTGCAGTAGCTGTCGGTATTGAGGATCATGGTCTCTACAGGCTTGTGGACACAAGAGATTCTCCGGAGTTAGCCATGGCAGCCAGAAACTCTACTGTCACCAGTTTATGGCATCAACGGTATGGGCACTTGAATGTGCACTATCTGTCTCAGCTTGCTCGGGAGGGACTTGTAGCTGGTCTACCTGACATTCAGACTCAGCATCACGGCGTGTGTGGCGCTTGTAAGGCCGGGAAACAGCATCGCACACCATTTTCAGATGGTGACTCGTGGCGAGCTTCTAAGGTACTGCAATTAATTCATGCTGATATTTGTGGGCCTATGAATACTCCTTTTGTTACTGGTTGTAGATATTTCTTGTTATTTGTTGATGATTTCAGTAGGAAAATGTGGGTGTACTTTCTTAAACAAAAATCAGATGTGTTTAATATATTTCAAAAGTTTAAGGCCTTCGTAGAAAAAGAGTTTGGTTCTTGCATAATCACTCTTAGGTCAGATAATGGGGGGGGAATTTTGTTCTACTGCATTCTCCAACTTTTGTGATACACATGGGATTAAAGGCCAGTTAACCACACCCTACACTTAGCAAAACGGTGTTGTAGAGCGGCACAATCGTACAATTGTTGAGATGGCCCGCTCCATGTTGCAACACAGGAGTGTTCCTAACAAATTTTGGGCAGAAGCAATTTTCACTGCAGTCTATCTCCTTAATCGGTCACCTACTCATGCCGTTGAGGGGAAGACTCCTGAGGAAGCTTGGACTAGTAGAAAACCCAAGATCAGTCATTTGAAATTTTTTGGCTCTTTGGCATATGTATGGATTCCAGATGCCAAATGCTCTAAGTTGGATTCCAAGAGTCAAAAGCTTATGTTCATAGGGTACAGTGACAACCATAAGGCTTACCGGCTAATTGATGTGGACACTGATCATCTTGTCTTCAGTCGGGATGTTGTCTTTGATGAAGAACAAGGATCGTTTCACCTTTCCTCGCCTGTTCAGCATTCAAAGGTTCAGCCTTTGAAGTCTTCTGATTTGGGTGTACGTCTTCCGTTAGGTCTACCTAATGGGAGGGATGATGCAGATTCTATCTTTGACGATGCCCAACCTGATTTTCCTCCGAATGATCTTGATTTTCTGCCTGTTGAACCAATTCCAGATCCGCAACCAGTTCCAGCTCCTCCTGTTGCATCAAATGTTGGCACTTCTTCTCAGAGGCCTGAATGGTGGGCTAAGACTATTGGAGATCTTCATGATGATGAGCTCATTGAGGGGAGATCATCCAAAAACAAGAGCAAACAGCAGCATACAGTTAATTTTGCACTCATGGCCAACATTCACAGTGTCTATGAGCCTCAGACATATTCAAAGGCCAACGGAATTCCTGAGTGGGAAAAGGCTATGGAGTCTGAATACCAGAGTCTTCAGAAGAATCATAATTGGGTCCTTTTTGATCTTCCTCCAGGGAAGAAACCCATTAGCTGCAAATGGGTGTATAAGGTGAAATACAAAGCTAACAAAACCCTTGATAAGTACAAAGCTCGTCTAGTTGCAAGGGGGTTCTCACAGAAATAAGGCATTGACTACGAGGAGACCTTTGCTCCTACAGCCAAAATGAGTACCATACGGCTCGTCCTTGCCTTAGCAACCCAATTTGGTTGGAAAGTCCATCAGATGGATGTTAAGAGTGCTTTCCTCAACGGTGAGTTGAAGGAAGAAGTCTACATGATGCAGCCTCCAGGATTCAAAGTTGCTGATCAAGAACAGAAGGTGTGTAGATTGGTCAAAGCACTCTATGGTCTGAAACAGGCTCCTCGAGCTTGGTACATCAAGATTGACAAGTACCTCACAGAACATGGCTTTCAGAGGAGTCCATCTGACTCTAATTTGTATGTCAAACAGACTAGTAGTGAAATACTTCTTCTTGTTGTCTATGTGGATGACCTGATCATTACTGGCAGCTCGGCACATTTGATCACTGAGATCAAACAGGATTTGTTCAGCACATTTGACATGACAGATTTGGGACTTTTGCATTACTGTTTAGGTGTTGAGGTTTGGCAGACAGAGAGCAGTATCTTCATCTCCCAGTCCAAGTATGCTCGAAGTCTTTTGGATAAGTTTTGAATGTAGGATTGCAAACCTGCCTCCACACCCATGCAAAAAGGGCTTAAGATGTCAGCTAAGTCAGACTCACCAGTAGTTGATGAATCATTGTTCAGGCAACTAGTGGGCAGTCTCATCTATCTCACTGCCACTAGACCTGACCTCAGTTTTGCAGTGAGCTACATTTCACGCTTCATTATAGCCCCCAAGGCTAATCATTGGGTAGCAGCGAAGCGTGTGCTGCGTTATGTGAAGGGCACTTCTGATTATGGACTCTTGTACACTCGAAGTCAAGATTCTAGACTCAGTGGTTTCACAGACTCAGATTGGGCAGGTTCAGTTGATGACAGGAAATCAACATCTAGGTATGTGTTCAGTTTGGAATTTGGTGCAGTCACATGGACTAGTAAGAAGCAGCAGGCAGTGGCTCTATCTTCGACAGAAGCAGAGTATCGTGAAGCTGTTAAGGCAGCTTGTGAGGCAGTTTGGCTTCACCGGATGCTTGTGGATATGCAAATACCTCAAGCAAGTCCAACTCCCTTGTTCTATGATAACCAGGGAGTTCTCAAACTTGCCAAGAATCCGGTCTTCCATGAAAGAACCAAGCATGTGGAAACTCATTGTCATTTCATTCGAAAGTTGGTTGAAGACGGATCAGTTTTGTTGTTGTATGTTCCAACAGAGGAGCAGACAGCAGATATTCTCACCAAATCGCTCAATCCAGATAAGTTTGTCAAATTCAGAGGGCTGCTTGGTGTAGTAAACAGATTGACCATTAAGGGAGGGTATTAGAATAACATCTTCGTATTATTTGTTCTATTTTGGTTTAATGGTCAATACTCTGTAAATCTTGTATATTTAGATTCTTTATGTTTCTGACGAGTTTCTTTTTGGAAACTTCGTTCTTTGTAATTCTATTTAATGATCAATTTGATCATTAGTAAATACATCGATTATTTTACCAATTACTCTCGTAATAGAAAATTGATCTTGGAGAACGATAACTCTCTCAGATTCAGTAATCTGCAGGTGTGAAATATCACCCAAGGATTGCTCTACAGGTGGCTTCATCCAAGAGTTGCATTTGTGCTTATTGGAGGTTATTATTTCAGAGATTTTCAGAAGTTAATTGTGCTAATCAGAAATTATTTGGCAAGCCATTATTGCTGATCATTCCAACAAAGGCTGGCACAAAGCAAATATAAGGAGGCCGTACAACCTTTGGCAGGGGCGTGGGAATCCTAGGAAGAAACACCTAGCCTCTTCCAATCTTGGTGTCTAGGGCAGACAAAAAGGTGTGCAGCAGTTTCAAGGCAAAGAAATCAGTCTATTGGGAGAGGCGTCCAAATCAAGGAGGTTCCAGTTTGCTGATCAAGTGATTTTTAGATTTGTAGTATATGCATTTGACCTCCGGGTATGATTTTCAATGTAAATTCTAAGCAATAATAAATCTGGGTTGATAGATTAATATATTTTCTTAAGTATTTCTTTATTTCGCAATTATATGTATTTCCTGCATTCCTAGCAAAAAACACAAAACAACCAAAAAAACATAAAACCCAAAAAAACAAAGACAGGCAAAATCAGAAAACTAAATATCCTATCAGGGGTGGGATATTTCAATATCAAAGCTTTACTTCAGTGACAACTCAAAAAGGAAAAACTCAACCAAGAAATCCTAGAATAATTACCAATTGGAGGCCACTGACATGCTCAACAATTACAAAATCTTTGCTGAAGGCAAGGCTCCTAAAAATAAGCACATCCTTCCTATCTAAGCACTTTTCAGATATACTTATTCTGAGAATCTGAATGTCAACCTAGCACCAAAGAGAAAGGACCAAGAATAGGATTTAAAATAATCCATATTAAAATTTTAAGAAGAGGTCACAATAGAGTTGAATGGCATTTATTCTTTCCATCCAAGCTCTAAGGTGTTTTGGATGCAATAGAATTGTTCAAACTAACTTTGTAAAAACCTCAACCCTGCACTACATAAAACATGGCAAGAAAAAGAAGTTTGTGATTCACGATGTTGTCTCCTTGCTATAGTTCTTTAATGTATTTTTTCTGCGGTTACAAATAGCTAATAAGGAATAGCCATGAACAATACCAGACAAAAGATATAATGTGTCAAAAAATCATTCATTATAAATCAGTGTACTTCAATGGCACAACCCTGAGGTTTTTCTAATGTCTCCTTATTTGCGGACATTTGGGGAATGACAGAACGTCATCTCCCCATCCCAATTTTTTTTTCATACATACCCCTTCTGTGGGAACCCTATGGGGATGGCCTGCCATCTCAAAATCATTCATTATAAATCATTAGGACGCATCATGAGGTCTTCTGTCTTAAAAACATCATGTTCTCCAAAACCTATTGTTCTCCAAAGGAATCCTTTTTCTTAACAACCTATTGTTCTCCCTAAAATTGGAAGAGGGAGATTCACTTAAACATCTGCAGACAGTACAGATGTCAAGTAACAAACAGGTGAAATTGACAGGAATGTGAAAGAAGACAATCTGTGATCACTCCTTGAAGCCTGCTTTTGTCCTTCAAATATTTTATTAAAACTTTTGATCAGACATCTGACTATCTAAGCATACAACACCACATTTGATAGACTATGTAACAAACTGTAACAGAAAGAAAGGTAGATGAAACTATTCCAAAAGAAATGATGATTTTAGATAGTTCCTTTCCTGCCAAAGTCAAAGGGAAAAAAGATGATGTAATGAAAGTCTCATGAGGAAAATGACCAGCTGGGAAATTTACTAAAGGTAACTCAACAAAACTGTCAGGTTTTGTTTTTCTTTTAAGACAGGTCACCCAAAAAAGACTGTACAAAGAGATTATGGATTAAAAATAAAAACACCCTAAAGTTCCATAACAATCAAGCCACTATGTGAACATGAGAATGAAGATGACATATATGCTTTGTTCTTCTCCCAACATGTAAATAGGAACAGTAATGTGTGGTACCTTAATTCCAGTACAAATCATCACACAATTGGCAGGAAAGATTGCCTTGTGACTTTTGTTAAAGAATATACAGGCTCAAAAAGTGTGATTCTTGGTGATGACTGGATACTTTATGTAGAATGTCGGACAAATGCACAAGTCAATCTTGGAAGAGGTAACAAAATCATATTTCATAATGTTTGTACATTCCCCTCATTAAGAATCTCTGTCTATTAGTCAAATCAACAGGCATGGCATTTGGATGTTGCAATTACTGCATGTAAATATTTTGTGAATGATAAAACAAGTAGTGAGATTATAGCCTCTAATGTCAGAGATCATAATTTATATGTTTCAGGTGGCTAATATTTCACAAACACACACCTTGATTGCCATTGCAAATATCAGTGTTCTTTAACACCAAAGTATGGACATTTGAATTTACAGTGCCATTCTACTTTGCAGAAGAAGCACATGGCAGATGGCTTACCTTGATTGTAGTCAGGAAGGCAAAAAGACTTGTGCAGTGTATCCAACAAAAAGCAACATTGGAAAAATTCTCAAAATAGCAGGGCTTGGAAAGCAAGGCAGTGATTGGAACTGTACATGGTGACACTTCCTAATGAAGGAGCATCCGGGATCACAAGCAATTCTGCATCATCCAAAAATAATAGTTGAGTTTGTTTCCGGTTTTCTGCTTTTTGTTGTGTTTTTCCTTCTTCTTGTTCATGAAACTTGCCGTTCAAAGAAAGCTTCAGGAAGATTTCAGGTTCTTATGTGCTATGAAGATCACTATAGTAGTGTCAAGAGACATCAATGTGTTATTTTAAAACCAAATTTCAGGCTGCTACAGATTTAGCTTTGTTTATGGGGTTGTTGCAAAAGTGCTTCAGGAGCTGCGTGAACTATTTAAGCTGCATCAAAACTGTAGACACAGCTACAGGAAGACAGCATAAATTTTTGAGTTTTCCTTCTTAAGGCAGTGATAAAAAAATTTAAACCTTTGTGCTAAGTTGTATGCTGACTGGATGCATTATTTCTATTGCTTTATGCAATATTGCTTTTACTTGGGATGCCATGATTTAATGAGCAAACTCAACATGGCTTTCCTTTGATTTTTGTTTGCCCGATGGCCATCTTTCTAAAAAGGAGGTTTTGTCTTATTATTTTTTACGTTGGCAGCGTAAAACAAATCAGATTGGCCATTAAGTATTATTTCTAGCAACTTGGACGACATGCAAGATTTATTCCCTATTTTTGTTGTTGTTTCCCGCACTCTTGGCATTGATTGAAGGTTGTGTGGTCAACAAAACCTATCATTTTCGAACTGGCTATGATAACTCTTATCTTCTTGGAGCCATGAAGATGGATTTTGTTCCTTTCTTCATCTGCTTTTGTTTGCTTAAAATGCTTTACATGGCCATGTGGGGATTGTTGCCACTCCTCTTGGCTGTTCAAGCTCATCATCTTGACATATTTATTTCTTTTGCTGCCGCATATTCATGTGGGGCACTAAAAGAACTACAGAAGGAAAAAGAAAACCAAACGATTGCTTGTCCATGGCAATTACAAGAAGATGGATCGAAGACTCAATAGAACAGAGGGTATACATGGAATAGAGAATAGAAGAGGCAGTAGGATTTTAAATGGTAAGACAAATAACAGGGG
This sequence comes from Sequoiadendron giganteum, assembly GCA_007115665.2. Lineage (NCBI taxonomy): Eukaryota > Viridiplantae > Streptophyta > Pinopsida > Cupressales > Cupressaceae > Sequoiadendron > Sequoiadendron giganteum. The sequence goes on along the minus strand of CM021104.1, from coordinate 499,644,951 downwards.
AACCCACAGATTTGGATGCTTATTGCAGAAATCAGTACATAGGGAAGGTAGGGAAATCAACCTGTTGATGCTTTTGAACGAGGTGTTTTCTGCAGAGGTTAATTGATTTGTTAAATGATCGGCTATAGGAAGGGTATTCAGTTTTTGTAGCATTGTCTTTTATTTTGCTAGGTTAACAGGTCCTTCTATTTACCCCCCCGTACCCGGAAAAATACGGTTCTAGTTCTGGTTCGCTTTGAGTTTGCTGTGGGTTCAGCCAGGGTTCCTTCCTGGGGCCCCAGGTTGAAGGACCCACAGAGAACCCCGGGGCCCAGGAAGGAACCCTGGATGAACCCACAGAGGACTTGCGTGTACCCGAGAGAACCCACGAAAATTGGTGGCCAAAAAAGCAAAACAACACTTAAACAACAAAAAATAAAACCCTAAAAAGTGCATCTCTTGCCTTATGTTGCCTTGGCCGACCAAATGAGGCTCATTTTGCAAACTCAAAAGAGCAAAAACACCATTTTTCGCCTCCAAGCTAAAATAGTTGATTTTTGCAGATTTGATGATTGAGGACCATGACCTTGATGCATTTGATGAAGACGAATTTGAAGACTACTAAATTAAATATTGATTGTAATTTGAATTTTCAATGTGTAATGACATTTTAAGACTTGAGACTATAATTTTTGCAAATTATGAATATGATTATATGAGGTATTTCAATATTCTATTTATTGGCAATTATGTTTAATAGTTTATCATTTATGTCTAATGAATATCATTGTTCTTATAATTAAATTTATAATTTTGAACATGTTAGTTTTTCTTAGATCAAATTAAACAATGAAAGCACTTAATAATATTGCAACACATAAGACAATGAACACAACAAGATACCCTGGGAAAACCCTCCTCTTGAGGGAGAAAAACCCAGCAAATGAATCTCTTATATAATGTAGCACAAGAGCAGAAATCTGCTTACAACTCAGGCCCAGCAATGGCCAACAATGAATACAATGAGGTTGCACCTCTCCTAAATGCACAAGATACAAATGAATATGTTCTTCCTTGAAATCGGATCTGCTGCTATGAAGTGCGAATTCTGCTCTTATGGAAATGCAAACTTGACTTGAATGAATGAATGATGACAATGACAAATAAGACCTTGTATTTATACAAGTGTGGCGCCTCTTCAAGATAGGTCGGCCCACATAAAAGAACCATAATAAATATCAATTATAATAAGGTCGGCCCAAGTAATGACTAAGGCATGCGAACCATAAAGGGTCGGCCTTTTGCATTTACTAAATATTGTAATCATGAATTAAATAGCCGAAGGCTATTCATTTAATTCATGGACTTCTTCTTGTAAATTGTGCGAAGGAAGTGCAGACCATAGCTGCTATAACATCAACACTCCCTCTCAGCTAGGGATGAACTTCCACCTGCACAAGACACATCATATCAGAATGAAAACAAAAGAATGTCACCTCATCGTGATATCAACCATTGTGGCTACCTCCACAAATGGTATGAACAAGTGCTCATCACTTAATGTGATGTTGTCACCTCAATGTGACATTCACCATGGCTCTCCCAGAGGGTGATACACAAGCACAAATAAATCATCACGGATTCCCTCACGTGATGCTATCATGGAGTCACACACATGACATCCACCATGGCTCTCCCAGAGGGTGGAAACAAGGGCTTGCACCTCAACTCTCTCTCAATAGAGAATTGCATTATTAATTAAGGATCACTGATACTGAGACTCTTTCTCAGTTAAGGCTGCATTCTCCACCATACCAAGCTTGTCTCGAAAGTACACAAACTTAATCTTGGAGAGAGGCTTGGTGAGAATGTCTGCCGTTTGCTCTTCAGTGCTGATATACCTTAACTGTATAGCTTTCCTTTGTACCATATCTCTAATATAGTGGTACTTGATCTCAACATGCTTTGTTCTATCATGAAACACGAGATTGACAAAAAGCTTTACACAGCTTTGATTATCACAGTGTATAATGGTAGGCTCCATTGATTGTTCAAACAATCCTGCAAGGAGCTTACGAAGCCACACTGCCTCACGAGCTGCCACACAAGCTGCTATGTACTCTACCTCAGTTGTACTCAAGGCCACTGAAGACTGTTTCCTGCTACACCAAGAAATCATAGCAGTCCCCAAACTGAAGCAACAACCAAAAGTACTCTTCCGATCTGAGACACATCCTGCCCAATCAGAATCAGTAAAACCATGCAGCTCTAAATCCACACTTGAAGAATATCTCAACCCATATCCAATTGTGCCACATAAATATCTCAGGATATGTTTAGCTGCTACAAGATGTATTTGCCTTGCTTCACACATAAACTGGCTAAGTGTACTCACTGCATAGCAGATGTCAGGTCTAGTGTTAACTAGATACATCAATGAACCAATCAACTGTCTATACATCGTAGAATCCACTGGTTCTGAACTAGCTGCAGCCTCTTTCAACTTATCTAGATTAGTCTCCATGGGTGTAGACATAAGTTTGCAGTCAATCATACCAAACCTTTTGAGAATATCAATGGTATACTTGCCTTGACTTAGAATCATCTCATCTGGCTTTTGCCAAACTTCTAAGCCAAGAAAGTAATGCATGAGACCTAGATTCTTCATCTCAAACTCTGAAGCTAACTCCTTCTTGCATTTTAGAATTAGATGTTCCTCACCAGTGATAATCAAGTCATCAACATATAAAACCAAAATCAATGCTTCACCATTTACCAGCTTGAAGTAGAGGTTAGAATCTGCATCATTCTTTGAGAAACCCAGGCTTGAAAGATACTGATCAATCCTTTCGTACCAAGCACGAGGAGCTTGCTAAAGACCGTACAAGGCCTTCTTCAGCTTACAAACATGAGACTCCTTCCCATATACCTCAAATCTTTCGCATTGCTCGATGTAAACCTCTTCTTCTATTACACCATTTAGAAACGTTGTCTTTACATCCATTTGATGAATCTTCCATCCTCTAGATGCGGCAATAGCAATGATGGTTCTGACAAACGTATATCGAGCCACAGGAGCAAAAGTTTCTTCATAGTCAACTCCCTCTTTTTGTGAGAACCCTCTAGCCACAAATCTTGCCTTGTGCTTCTCAATGCTCCCATCAGCTGCATGCTTGATCTTGAAGAGCCATTTAGAACATACCACTAATTTGTCTTTGGGTCTAGGAACTATATCCCAAACATCGTTCTTAAGTATGGACTGATATTCCTTAGACATGGCATCTTTCCATACTTGTTGACTAGAAGCTTCTTCGACACTTGAAGGCTCTGACTCAATAATCTGACTCATCAAGGCGACATAACTAGAGAACTTGTGAGGTCTCTTGCTTTCTCTGAAAGCTCCTCTTGGAGCTGCAAAACTTTTTGCCTCCTGCATTGTCCTACGAGCCCAAAGAGGTCTTTTCTTTCCAATCACAATATCTAGAGGCCCATCAATAGGATCCAAGGGTTCAACTGGATCAACATCTTCTTTAGGTTCTGGAGCCTCCATCAGGTTCTCTGGAATATGGTCAACTTCCATATCTTGAGGAGGTTCTTCTTCATCAATCTCCATAGGAGTGCCCTTGGACCTTCTGAAAGCAACATCTTCCTCAAATGTGACATCTCTACTAATCTCAATAGACTTTTGTCCTGGTATGTATATCCTGTAAGCTTTTGATGTCTCACTGTAACCTACAAGAATTCCTTTCTTCCCAGAAGGTTCTAGCTTTGTTCTCTTTTCCTTTGGAATATGAACATAGACTGGACAGCCAAAGATCCTCAAATGACTAACTTCAGGTTTCACCCCTGAGAATGCTTCTTCAGGAGTTTTATTCTCCAAGATCCTGTGGGGACTCCTGTTTTGAACATAGACGGCTGTCCTCGATGCCTCAGCCCAAAGAGAGATTTGCAGATCTTGATCATGGATCATAGCTTTTACAGCTTCCACAATAGACCTATTCTTCCTTTCAGCAATACCATTTTGTTGTGGATTATAGGGAACACTGAACTCCCTCTTAATCCCTGCTTCAATACAAAAATCTCGAAAAGGTGCCAGAAGTGTATTCTCCACCATTATCGGATCTCAATACCTTGATCCTTTTCCCAGACAGGTTTTCAACCTGTGCCTTGAATTCTCTGAATCTTTCTAATACTTCTTCAGATTCTTTAGATCTCAAGAAATAAATCCAAGTCTTTCTAGAGTAATCATCAATAAAAATAATATAATACAAGAAACCACTAGATGATGCAATAGACATTGGACCAAACAAATCAAAATGAATGAGATCAAGAATACATTTAGATCTACTTTCACTAGAATGAAACGTACCTTTTGTGTTCTTGCCTAGGGCGCATCCCTTGCATGTACCTTCGTGTTCTTGATTGAATTTTGGAAGACCGGTGACCATCTTCTCCATGATAGGTAATGCTCGAAAGTGAATGTGAGCCAATCTTCGATGCCAAAGATCGCACATGCTGGAACTGTTATGCACAAGTGCTTGAAGGGTACGAGTGCATAGCCTGTAGAGACATTCATGTCTAACTCCAATCACTTGAGCAGTTTTGAACTGGAGTTCTTTTCCCATATAAGAACTTTGCCTTTAGAAAAGGCAACTTGATAACCCTTGTTTTCTAATGCCGAAATTGAGACAAGGTTCCTCTTTATCCCTAGAACGAACAGAACATCATTCAACTCCAATGAAATCCCGGAATCCAAGTGAAGAGTGGAGTTTCCAATTCCTTTCACAGAATATCTAGCATCGTCTCCAATAACGACTTGATCACTAGAGTTGCTTTCCACTAAGTTTGAAAGGTGACCCTTGAAACCAGTGATGTGCCTAGAAGCACCACTATCAATCAGCCAAGTGTTGGCGTCGGTAGATACATTGCTTGACAAAGCTGAATAGAACAGATAATCACTGGAATCCTTTTGAGGAGCAATTTCTTCAACATTTGTAGTGGCACCTTGTTGCTTAGGTCTTTGAGGACAATCCTTCGCAAAGTGACCATACTTATCACAACGAAAACATTGAATCTTGGACATGTCTCGTTTTCTTTTGAAAGCAGGAGCACCATCATTTCCGTTTTCTCGATTCCTCTTGAAGAACCCTTTCTTGAAGCCTTTTCCTTTCTTTGACGAATGAGAGGCAAGAACCTGTAATTTTTCATTCTTTGAACTTTGACCAATGCCCCTAACCGTTAGTCTTGACTCCTCTTGGATACAGTCAATTCTTAATCGATCAAACTTGGGAAGTTTAGATCTTGCACTGATTCCTTGAATGAACGCCTCCCATGAAAGCGGAAGACCATTGAGAGCAAGCATAGTTAGGTCTTTGTCGTCAATCATGTGACCAATTGTGGAGAGCTGATCTCTTATCTCTGAAATCCTCATGAAGTATGTAATGACAGATTCTCCTTTTGCCATTTTCACATGATGCAGTTGTTGCTTCAGTGCGAGAGCTCGACTAGTGTTGTTGATTTCATACATCTCTTCCAAGGTTGTAAACATTTCTCTTGCCGTATCCAATTTGAAGATGATCGGTACAACATGATCCTTGACAGAATCAACCAACACTTTCTTTGCCCTAGTGTCTTTCATCCTCCACTGTAGCTTCTCTTCTTCCTCCTCAGGTTCAGGAACTTTTGTTTCCACGAACTCAGCCAAATCATTCTCTTCCAAAGTGAGCATGATCCTGAACCTCCATGATGTGTAATTCGAAATCCCTTCGAGTCTATCCTCGATTTTCAGACTGTTCACCATCTTGAGAAATTTAGAAGATAGACTGAAAAATAATAAGGTGAGTGTTGCAAACTAAATATGATCACGATCTTTTTCACACCCGCTCTGATACCATGTTAGTTTTTCTTAGATCAGATTAAACAATGAAAGCACTTAATAATATTGCAACACATAAGACAATGAACACAACATGATACCCTGGGAAAACCCTCCTTTGAGGGAGAAAAACCCAACAAATGAATCTCTTATATAATGTAGCACAAGAGCAGAAATTTGCTTACAACTCAAGCCCAGCAATGGCCAACAATGAATACAATGAGGTTGCACCTCTCCTAGATGCACAAGATACAAATGAATATGTTCTTCCTTGAAATCGGATCTGCTGCTATGAAGTGCGAATTCTGCTCTTATGGAAATGCGAACTTGACTTGAATGAATGAATGATGACAATGACAAATAAGACCTTGTATTTATACAAGTGTGGCGCCTCTTCAAGATAGGTCGGCCCACATAAAAGAACCATAATAAATATCAATTATAATAAGGTCGGCCCAAGTAATGACTAAGGCATGCGAACCATAAAGGGTCGGCCTTTTGCATTTACTAAATATTGTAATCATGAATTAAATAGCCGAAGGCTATTCATTTAATTCATGTACTTATTCTTGTAAATTGTGCGAAGGAAGTGCAGACCATAGCTGCTATAACATCAACAGAACATGCTTATGACATTATGTTCATAATATATATATATTCCTGTACCCATACCCAAGAAAAAAAATTGCCGTACCACCGTACCCCGTACCAGAACCAGCGACTTAGTTATTTTGTAATCAAATTGTAATGAACTCCAAGAGCATAAATAAATTGTTATCATTCAGTTTTATCCCTTCCATTGCATATGAATGTGTGAGTAATTCTTGGCTGCTAGTTTAGGCTGATTTTAATTAATCCCCCTAGGTTAGTCTGCACCACTTTCAGTCCCTTAAAGTTAAATTCCATTTCCAATGCCACAATGTTTCTATTGCTAACAGAAAAATGTGGATGTGTATCCTTCAAAAGAAACTTAGAAACCAGATGCTTTTGAGGAATTGAAGCGTTTTGATATTGTTTGTAGACGATCAAACTGGTAAACAGTTCAAGGCTTTCAGATCTGACAATGTGAGAAAATTTCTAAGAGATTCGCTAATTTCTGAAAGAAGGGATTCATAGGCAACTATAAACAACATATACAACAAGTAAAATGGCATCATGAAGAGAAGGAATAGGATGATTATAGATATGATGAGAAGCGTGTTCAAAAAAAATGGAGTTCCAAAGAAAGATTGGGCTGAAGCAGCCCATACTATTGTCTATATGCTTAAAAATAGTCCTTAAAAGGCATTCAATGGCATGACATCTTGGGAAGCTTGAAGGCAGAAAACAGAGGTAAGTAATTTTCAAATCTTTCACTAAACCGCCTGTGTCACAATTTTAAGTTCAAAAGTAAATTTGTTGGTTATATTGAGCACTCAAAAGCATATAGGTTTGTGTAATGTCCCCATTTTCGTGAGCATCAGAGTTAGATGGGTTAGCCTATTATTTGGATCCTCGTAGGCTAACATGTGTGGATAGGGGATCTCAGTGGCAGATGATGGTGAATATTGTTGTTTCCACCCCTTCAATTCAGTCTTGGGCTCAATGCAGGCTTTTGCAATTCAGTGTTTGCCAAATTCTGACGGCATGTCAAAACACTGAGTATTAAGGGAGTTATGAATATTTTAGTGGTTAAGTCATTTAATATTATAAAATTATAATTTGATTTTATAATTGTTAAAGATGATCAAATCTATCAGATTATAAACTGAATAATGAACTTGAAATTATGAAGTTGATGTCAAGTTAAATCTGAATATTGTATGAATTTCTAAGTCTGAATTTCTGTTATAGATATTCGATCCTCAAGTGCAGAACATTTATTAATTTCGATGATGTTCTTGAGGATCGGATCTCCCATAAATATAGATAGGGAGACACGTCTTCTCATGGGACGTGTCTTAGTTATTGTGTCCCTTTGTCTAACTAAGACAACCGAACATTAATCGGTTTAGTCACTTAGCAACCATGAAGGACGATTTATATTTATCTTTGTACATTTAAATGTCATCCAATCTAGAACTCGATCTGATTTATATGTACAATTTATATCCACTAAATGCAGATCGAAAACCATACTTGGGATGTAGTGATTTCGATATAAATGATGATGTTGAATATATTCAATCATCATTTATATCTAACCGAAGCTCTCTTAATTCAACACTCCCTCTTAGCTAGGGAAGATAACTCCAACCACATATATAGTGATATCACCTTACTCGTGATATCAGAAGATATGGTATGCTTCTAAAAGTGTCAAGTCACATGACATTCTTCATAACACATCTTCATTATGGTGTGTGCACTGACATCAAGTCTCATGATGTCTACCATAATAAATCATGGCATATCCACTGATATATTTATCCACCATGATTATCTCATAAGGATCATAATGATCTTCAATTTATATCAAGTCTCATAATATCTATCAAAATGTCCACAAGATACTATCATGACATATCCATAGATATCAAGTCACATGATATCTATCATGATAGTGCAACTAATCATTGTAGAGTCGTCACTTTACAATGTTAAATACAAGTGTTCATTATCAGAAAGATCGTCACCTTTCAATAACGTACACAAGGGGAGAGAGGGCCCATAAAGTCATGGAGTCACACACATGACAAAAGAGTTTACACATTAAACATCTTTTAAATATATTAGTACAAAATAGACAATTTGAATCTTAATCTCAATAATAATTTACATTTCAACCATACCAAGTTTCTTCCTGAAGTGTTCAACTTTAACTCTGGAGAGAGGCTTGGTGAGAATGTCTGTTGTTTGATCATTTGTACTAATATACTCCAACTGGATCACATTCCTTTCTACCATGTCTCTCACATAGTGGTAAGGGATCTCTACATGCTTAGATCTATCATGGAATACTGGATTTACTAAAAGCTTAATGCAACTCTGATTGTCACAGTGGATAATAGAGGATTCAGGAACTCACCAAATAATCCCACAAGCAATTTACGGAGCCATACTGCTTCTCTTGCCCCCATAGAGGCTGCAATATATTCAGCTTTTGTTGAGCTTTGTGCCACTGAAGACTGTTTCTTGTTGATCCAAGAGATCATAGCTGATCCTAAACTGAAGCAACATCCTGATGTGCTTTTCCGATCGGTTACACTTCCAGCCCAATCTGAATCAAAGTATCCATGTAAATGTAGTTGGACATTTATGTAATTAAGACCATATCCAATAGTGCCTTGAAGGTATCTCAATATGTGCTTCACAGCAACAAGGTGAATTCCTTTGGCTCACACATGAACTGGCTTAGGGCATTCACTACATAGCAAATATCTGGTCTGGTGTTAACCAAGTACATTAATGATCCAATTATCTGTCTATAGAGAGTAGGATCTGGAAATTTTGATTCTACTGCTGCTTCTTTCAATTTGTGTAAGTTGGTTTCCAGAAGTGTAGACATGGGTCTACAGTCTAACATCCCAAATCTCTTCAGAATATCAATAGTGTACTTTCCTTGATTGAGGATGATGCCATCTGATTTCTGCCAGACTTCTAACCCCAGGAAGTAATGTAAAATGCCCAAGTCTTTCATGTCAAATTCTGAAGCCAGGTCTTTTTTACATTGAGCAATAAGGTGATCTTCTCCTGTTATTAGCAGGTCATCAACATATAAAATTATTATTAGCATATCACCTTTAATTACCTTAAAATAGAGATTTGGATCTGCATCATTCTTGGAAAATCCTAGTCCCAAAAGATAGTTGTCAATTCTTTCATACCAAGCTCTGGGAGCCTGTTTAAGTCCATATGGAGCTTTCTTCAATCTGCATACATGTGAGTCTACTTTATGTATCACAAAACCTTCGGGTTGCTCTAGATAGACTTCTTCTTCAATGGTCTCATTCAGGAAGGCAGTTTTCACATCCATTTGATGGATCTTACAGCCTTTAGCTGCTACAATAGCTATTACTGCTCTCACAGAGGTGTACTGAGCAAAAGGTGCAAATGTCTCTTCATAATCAATACCTTCCTTTTGTGAGAAACCTCTAGCCACAAAACGTGCCTTGTGTTTCTCTATACTGCCACCAGCAGCATGTTTGATTTTGAAGAGCCATTTGGAAGATAACAGATTTCTCTTTTGGTCTAGGTACTATATCCCATACATCATTTTTCAAAAATGGACTGATACTCTTCCGTCATCGCATCTTTACACACTTGATGCTTGAGAGCTTCCATAACACTAGTTGGTTCTGAACTAATAATCTCATTCATTAAGGCAACATAGCTTGAGAATCTTTTGGGTCTCTTACTTTCTCTAAAATTCCCTTTGGGTGATGTATGATTCTCAGCTTCTTTAATCATCTTTCTAGCCCAAAGTGGTCTCCTCTTGCTGTTGTTATTAGGATTTTCTTTTGGAGCAATTTGGTTTTCATTTATGATTTCTTCAAGATACTCCCTCTAAATCTCAGGAGCAGGATCCTCCCCCGAGACTTTAGGAGAATCTTGAATTTCTATCTCATTTGAACTCTTTGCCCTTTTGAAAGCAATGTCTTCCTCAAATATGACATCTCTACTTAGTTCAATTTGTTTCTGTCCAAATATGTATTTTTTGTAGGCTTTTGAGGTTTCACTATAGCCCACAAATATCCGTTTCTTTCCAGAAGGTTCTAATTTAGATCTCTTTTCTTTAGGTACATGAATGTAGACAGGGCAACCAAAGATCCTTAAGTGACTTATGTCAGGTTTTACACTAGTAAATGCTTCTTCAGGAGTCTTGTTATCTAGATGTGAGTGGGGACATCTATTTTGAATGTAGACAGTTGTCCTAGAGGCTTCTGCCCAAAATGAGGTTTCTATGTTTTGGTTAAACAACATTGCTCTAGCAGCTTCTACAATAGTTCTATTTTTTCTCTCAGCAACACCATTTTGTGTAGGATTGTAGGCTACAGTAAACTCCCTCTTAATCCCAGCATTTACACAAAATTCCTTAAAGATTTCTGAGGTGTATTCCTTTCCATTATCTTTTCTTAGTATTTTGATTTTCTTCCCAGAGAAGTTTTTTGTAAGTGCTTTGAACTCCTTAAACCTTTTAAGGATTTCTATCGACTCGTTACATTTAAGAAAATATATCCAGGTCTTCCTAGAGAAGTCATCTACAAATATTACATAATATAAGAATCCCGCCATGGAGGGTACAAACATGGGTCCACATAAGTCAGAGTGTACTAGTTCTAATACATTTTTGGTTTTACTCAAACTATTTTGGAAGGTCCCCTTTGTATTCTTTCCTAGGGCACACCCTCTGCATGCTCCTTCATGAATTTGTTTTAGTTTGGGCAATCCCGTTACTAATTTTTCTACAGAAGGTAGGGCACGGAAATGAATATGTCCTAATCTTCGATGCCAAATTTCATTTGAATCAGAGGTCTCATGAATAAGAGCTTGTTTAGAGTCAATGCACAGTTTGTAGAGATATCCTTGTCTTAAACCTATAGTTTGTGCTTTCTTTGTAGTGGAGATCTTTGGCCATGCCAAATTTTTTCCATCCATAAAGGTAACCCTATATCCGTTGTCTTCAAGAGCAGAAATGGATATTAGATTCCTTTTTATTCCTGGTACAAACAATATTCCAGTGAGTTGTAGAGAGACGCGGAACTTCAAATTTATGGTGCAAGTTCCAACTCCCCTTACTGGATGTGCAGAATCATCCCCAATAGTTACTTCTTCATCAATTTCTTCTATCATAGTATCTAGGTGTTCTCTGAATCCTGTGATGTGCCTTGATGAACCACTATCAATTACCCAGTCGTTGACTTTGTTTGATACTTGACTTGATAATGCTGAGTAGAAGACAAATTTCTCAGAGTCATATTCTGTATTTGTCTTTCCAACTTTAGCAAAGGATGCTTGTTGTTATGTTCTATCAGGGCACTTCATTGCATAGTGTCCATATTGATCACATCTGAAACATTGTATTTGGGAGATGTCTTTCCTTTTCTTGAATGGTCCCTTTCCATAAGAATTCTTCTTTCTTTTGAAGTTTTTCTTCTTACCTTTCTTATGAGAATTTGTGTTTAGCACATGAATATCCTCATCTATGGTTTTCTGATTGTTTTCTTTTGTCATTAGTCTTGTTTCTTCTTGTAAGCAATCTGTTCTTAGCCTCTCAAATTTAGGCAGTTTTGATCTTGCACTTATTCCTTGAACACCCATGAGTTTGGTAGGCCACCTAGAGCTATTAGAGTTAACTCTTTGCTATCAATTTGATATCCGACTGTTGATAGTTGATTTCTTAGTTCATTGATTCTCATGAAATATGCATTAATAGATTCCCCCTTGTTTATTTGAGCATGATTAAGTTGCCTTTTTAGAGCAAGGGTCCTACTAGTGTTGTTTATTTCAAAGGTGCTCTCAAGGGATTTAAACATTTGATATGCAGTCTTATGTTTAGATAGAATAGGTACTATATGATCCCTAACTGCATCCACTATAATTTTAATGGTTTTCTCATCGTTCTCAATCCATTGAGTTTTCTCCGGATCATTCTCTGGTTCTATCTTGTTTTCTTTCACAAATGAGTCTAACTTATTAACTTTCAGAATCATCATGATTCTGAATTTCCATGAAGTAAAGTTGTTTGCACCTTCAAGACGATCCTCGAATCTAATTACATTTGACATTATGAAGAATGTTATGTGTTTGTGATTTCAAGAGAAAATACGATTTAAATAATCTGATATCTGGATTTAATCGGATCTTTTTTCAACGTGGCTCTAATACCATGTTAAAGATGATCAAATCTATCAGATTATAAACTGAATAATGAACTTGAAATTATGAAGTTGATGTCAAGTTAAATCTGAATGTATGTATGAATTTCTAAGTCTGAATTTCTGTTATAGATATTCGATCCTCAAGTGCAGAACATTTATTAATTTCGATGATGTTCTTGAGGATCAGATCTCCCATAAATATAGATAGGGAGACACGTCCCATGATAGGGAGACACGTCCGCTCATGGGACGTGTCTTAGTTATTGTTTCCCTTCATCTAACTAAGACAACCGAACATTAATCGGTTTAGTCACTTAGCAACCATGAAGGACGATTTATATTTATCTTTGTACATTTAAATGTCATCCAATCTGGAACTCGATCTGATTTATATGTACAATTTATATCCTCTAAATGCAGATCGAAAACTATACTTGGGATGTAGTGATTTCGATATAAATGATGATGTTGAATATATTCAATCATCATTTATATCTGACCGAAGCTACCTTAATTCAACAATAATAATTAAAAGCCACTTAAAATATTATAAAATAACGACTTAAATGTTATAAAATCAAAATCAAAATCACTTTAAGTCATTTAAAATGGTATGCCCAAGTTGAGAAGGTAATTAAATGGGGTATCAAACATTTAAATACATTTTAAATGTATTTAAAATGATCTCATGGAGGAAATCGACCTAATTGAGGGAAATATATATTGAGCATTAAAAGCAAATAAAATTCATTCTTGATGATTAATTGACTTTGTCATTTTTGGTGTTCTCGGAATTTGACATGGAGACCAAGGGTTTCAGTCATCTTCAGCCATTGGAGTACGAAAACTCTTCAATGTTTATGCAATTCTGAGGCTGTGCAATACCAGCTGATATTATTGCCTGTGAGAGCTTCATTTAGGAGTTCTATTTGTGCTTCATCGGATTTACAGGAGAGTTTCATCTGCATTCAAGATTAGAAGATTGTTGCCGGGTATGAATGCTTCCAATGTAATTTCATGATATGTATGATCTCTGATATAATAATATAATTGTGCTTCAGCATTTCTGTGTTCTGTAAATTTTATGCATTTTTTGGTAAAATTTTCAAGAAAACTTCAAAACATCAAACCAGCAGTTGCAAATTTAGATCAGGGAGAACCAGGGGTTTTCACAGTTTGCCAATAAGATCATCATCCATAGAGATGTGATCATATGTGAAAAAGAGTATTTTTTAACCAACGTCAGATTGAACATGCTTGTAACAAACCAATAAAGGAAACAAGAAGGAAATGTGTGCTCATGTGCAACGAATTCATGGTGATGCACAGAATTGACATGATGATATTAGATCTGGTTTTAGGGCTGAAAAGGATCATCTTGAGGATGTTTGTAGATTAGATCAGCAAGGTTTTCCAGTGAAGAATAGAACCAAGTGATAGTATCAAAAAAAAAGGAGCAAAAGAAGCTAAGGTTTTCATTTCACAAAGCACTTCAATAGGAGGTCCTAAGAACAAAGTAAGAAGACATATGATCACCTTGGTGTCATTGATGAGTCAATATTTTATCATTTTGCTTTGATGATTCATTTGTACCTTACAAATATAGTGAAGCAATCACAAAGAATGAATGCGGAAGGCCTAAGCAAGTTGAAGTATGATAACGTGATGAAAAATAATACCTAAGTTCCTACAGAATTATCACAAAGAAAGAAACCCGTAGTACATTGAAAATATACAAGATTGATGGTTCCTTCAACAAGAACGAGACAAGATTGGTAGTAGAGGGATTTTCCCAAAAGGAGTGCATAGACTAAGGTAAGAGCTTTCCTCCCAAATGGCTGTTTCCATTGATTCACAGTTCTGAAGAGAAGCCTACCAAATATGTCATGTCCCCTTTTTGTAATAACTTTTGTTATGAATGAAAATGCCTATTTCCTACTTCCCACATCTCTCCTAGTCCAATTTTGTGTGTATGTTTTTCCTCATCTTTCCCCCTATGTCCATCTAAGATCCCTAGAGCCTCTAAGTGTGGTGGCATGTCCAATCTTCTAAGAGTTTGTCAATCATCATACGTGCGTAGTTCCTCATCCAAGCATGTCTTTTTGTCTAAGTTTGAATTTTTCTTGGTCCCCACTAGACTTTTGGACTTCACCATCCAAGCATGCCTTTCCACCCAACTCCACTTTTCCTTTATGCCTATTAGAGTGTCAAGACTTATCCATCCATGCATATCTCACGTCCATCCCCCACCTTCATTCCCTTCTTCTATTGGGCCATCAAAGTTGTCCATCTCGTCGTTCTTTTCTTTCGAACCCAATATTTTACCTTGCCTTGTCGAAGTTTCAGACTTGTCCTTACCATCATGCCTTCTACCTGAACTCCAATCTCTAAACCAATGGTAAGAATCATGAAGTATCTCCAACACACAAACTCCAATACTCCCACCTATTTTGCATAGTTCACCTCACCTACCTCCTAGCTTATCTTAGAGCACCATCAATGATCAAATCCGACATCGCAACTTCTAGAAGGGGTTGTCTCCCGCCAAGAAAACATTATTTAATCCATAGGGCATCAATCCACATGTACCTTCAATGTTGCAAACAAAGAAGGCAACCTTTGCTGCCATTAATGCAGTGGTTAGATGTCATGTCCCGGCCATCTAGTCGGCCCCAGCAGATCCATTAGCGGGAAAAGGGTGTTTCTTAACACCAATAATATAATATATTAAATTTAAATTATTTAAATAATATTTAAATTTATTACTTTTGTGGCCAACCTCATTGAGGAAGGCGTTTTCATTTCATGGCCGACTTCATTTGAAGAAGGCACCGTCACTTGTATTTATACCAGTGTTTTGAAGGAATTTAGACAACACAAATTTGGGATATCAATTTCCATGCAATTAGTGAGGAAGTAGCCCCTAGCTCATTGCTCTCAGGTCTGGACGGAAACCCAACCTGTGGGTTCGTGAATTTGCATTGTTCGATCACTCTTGTTCTGAGCGTATAGTCCATATTTTGCAGGGCAATTGGGAGTGCGAGTTTCTTCCTTGCGTGGCCAAGCCTTCAGCTTTGGCCACAACCTTTACTCTCCTTGGCGCCACTGTTATTGTTCTTAGTCGACACCATCATTCTGTAATGTCCCCCTCTCAATAGTGATCTTGGTGATGACCGTTAGCCTATTTCTGAGACCCGTAGGCTACTCGGATGTGGAAATTAGGGTTTCCTATTTTGGTGGAGGTTGTTTAGCTTTTTCAGGAGATTGCCCTTAGAATTCCAAAATTATGTTTGTGGATTCTTTCTAGGTTTTTTGAGAGCTTCGCAACGGTATAGCTGGCATGTTGTTCTAAGCAACTTCTTGAATTTACTATTTTTAGTAAATTTTATTTCTAGCAGTGACCCTGTTGGCATCAATACTCTTGGCTTTCCTCTTCAAGTAGTTCAATTGGCAGAGTTCAATTTGGCTTTGGGATGCTTTTCCGGGAGAGATACGTTATTTTAATAATGTTATATTTTAATATTATGTCCCTTGGCCTAGTCTAATGACTTTTAAGTTGTTTTAAAAAGGGGTCTTCATGGGTGGACGCCTCATCAAGGGGTTAAGTGAAATATTTCCAAAAATGATAAAGTAGACTAAGGAGAAAAGGGACGCCAACTTGAGGAAGGTGAATTGTTTTAAAATAATGAAATATTTCATTAAAAGAAATGGGACGCCAACTTAGTGAGAAGGTGAGTCAACTTGGAAATTCAAAATATGTTGTCTCCTTGATTTTGGCGTACCTTCTAGAAGCTTCTAGGGTGCTCCTCACAAGTTATAAAAGGAGTTGCTTCTCTTCACGTTTTTCATCTTGAGTTTATTGCAAAGTTATGCTGCCAGAATGGTGACTGAGTGCTTCGGGGAAGGCATACCCCCTAGCTTGGCTTGACTTCTTGCTTGAAAGATAGCAACTAGTTAAGATAGGATTGTCCATGGTCTTTGAGTTGAGTTTTGAGCATATTGTAGTTAATGTTTTTGCATTTTACCAGTTTTACAAAGTTGTTGATTCTGCTCAGCTGATTGTAGTTTTTAATCACATCTTGCAAAATAAAAATAGTGTGGTTCTGGGTGTTGTGCCTATTGGTTTCCTTGCTAGGGGCGCCCCTTCATGTCAAATCTCAGAACTTATTAACAAGTGTGGAATTTTAAAAGGCAAAATTGCCCTTCTCAGAGGGTCGTACTTTTCTGTAAGTGCTTTGATTTCCGTGCAAAATAAATAGGGGTTGTTTGAGTTGGTTTTTGTGTCTTGTCTTGGTCGCCATCCATGCTAGAGCATTATGCATCTTATCTCATGTCAATTGGTTGGGTTTTGAGCAAGTTATGAGCAATTTAGTGAGGTTACAGGTTGCTGGTCTGTGCAATTTCAGTCACTGTCACAGTCATATCAGATTATGAGAAGTCATCTCTTGAGTGGGCTTGAGTCTAGGGAGTCAAGATTGAGTATGGAGGAGTTTCTTTACGTTATTGCAGCATTGTATAATTTCTAATCATGTGTTCTTGACAGGGTCTCTATCACATTGTAAGCTAAACAGTAGTACTATCAGCAATTCTCCTCTCTTATCTAGCCCTTGCAATTCCCACGATTGTGGAAGAGACTGGCCTCAATTCAATCTATAGCTTCAGGTTTCCTTTTCTTGCATCACCCGCTGAACAAGTGGAAGAGGCTGGTTTGCTGCCTATTTCTTTACTGTTTTGCATTATTCATCATATTGCTGATCGGCTGAGCCGTCAACATACTCCCGCTGAATATGTGGTCGAGTTGCATCCTTTAAATTCAGTAATGTACTTTCCATTTCAGTCCTCCCGCTGAATAAGTGATAGAGTTGATTGTATCTCCTTTCTATTACTTTCCAACAGTTTCAGTTATGCTAACGGTCCCTTTTCGAGTATGCTCTCAACCTTGCCCGCATTGGGATCTAGGTTGATCAGAGGAAAGGGTTCCCTTCAGTTGGATTAAGATTTCATTAACGTTAACGGGTGAACTTAGTTGTGAAAAATTGAAAAAATTGCTCGGTATATTTCACATTCCCAGGTGCATCCAAAGAAAGTGTCATCTACAGCACAGATCGTTCCAGTTGCAAAGTTGAACGGAAAATTCATTGGAGCCGATCCAATAGTGCAGTGACTAGAAATCACAAAATTTCCCATTCCGCTAATTGCGACCACTCCAGGGAACTCCGAAGAAGCTTACACGGGCTCACCAATACAAAATCGCGATCTCCAGATTACAAGTTCATTGACCAACGAATCACTGAGGCGCAGTCTCTAGAGTGGTTTCAGTCTATCATAGGCGGGCATTGGTTGCTATGCAATGTTGTTGTGACTCATTCATTACTGCTCACATCATTATCCCGGGACTTCCTAATCTGAGACTAGTGAGCGCCGCCTATGTTTGATTGATTATTTCAATTGTAATATGTTCATGTGTTCAATGCTAGCCTTTCATTAGATATCTGCTTCTTGAAGAGCCTTGTCTCTATTTCTAAGCAAATATATTGATGAGTTTGTATCATTTCTGAACAAGTTTGAGTTTATGTTCCAAGCAAGATTATTACAATATTCTAAGCCATTATATTTCTGAAAGTATTTTGTTTCCTTTCTGAGATATTATGTCGAAGAAGCGTACAGTTTAATGCTCTATTAGGTGTTTACTGTGTTTCTTTCTGAGCAAGGCTATTACATTAGAGTTCAAACCCCACAAGTCCTCTCACCATTATTGCAAAGGACATTTGTAAATCACAAAAAACATTCCCCCATGCCTCTCAAGCACATCCAAGCACACGTGACATAATTTCAAGTGCAATTTAAGGGAAAATCAGCACACGTTAGGTATGGGCATTCTCTATCACATACCAGTGATGAGATCTAGACATTTAATGCAATCTTCAACATTCCTTTTGGGGGTATTAAGGATTTAGAGTTTGAACAAAAGGATTATGATGTAAAATATTCAAAAACCCTACATGGAAGACCACTCCAAGCACTTGTGTTCAAATTCTCAGATTTGAGGACAAAACCCTGTAAATCTATTAGAGGTCGAAGGATAAAAAACTTGAAGATTTCACACGCCAAAGTATGAGAACCCTCTTGGCCAAAGGAGCAATCTCACCCAAAGGTTGTTTTAAACTTTAATGGTGGCAGATTTTGGCAATATTGAGTTTACATGACACTTAAAGTTGTCGTGGGAGTAAACTTTGCATTTCCTTGTTTGTTTTGTTGCCATAACAACATTTTGTGTTGCATTTTTGACCCACTCAAATAGGGGAAGTTCCAAGAACTTGTTTCGGCCATTGACTACTATTATAAATCTTTGTTATTGTTATTTACATGAAATGTCATTAAGAAATTCTAGGTTATTACTATTATTGTAAACTTCGTGGCTAAATCTAATATTTAATTGGCTTGATAAAGTATATTTAAAGCTACAATTTATCTTTAAGGGTGAACCCAACCTGCAATATTAGGGTTTGATGTTTTTTGTATGAATATAAGGATAAATTTATGGGTTTGTAAGAAGACAATGAAAATTTATAAACCCAAAAGCATATTATTTAAATCTAGGGTTTTATAAAGTTTTGGTTAAATATTTAACCCTGAAATGCATTTGTCCAAGATAAAATATATTTGTTGAAGGTTTTAATTAATATTTACATTAAAATTTTGTCAAGAGTATTACAGTGATTTCAAACAACTATTGAAATTCGTATAGTTAAAGCTTATTTGTCAAAGATATCCATTAGGGATATTACAATGGTAGCAAATTTGATTTTCTTTCGACCCTGTGAATCATGGGGCTGTTAGATATTGTTGACAATTTCAATATAGAGCTTCAAACCAATTTCAATGCATATGAACCTCTTTCTATAGAGCTTTGAAGAGAGATTTTTTTTACAGTTCAAGGAATTGATAAGATCATCAATAGAATAGACTAATACATGGTTTGCATGCTTCCATAATCTATCAAAAGATTTGAAGGAGCTTTGTCATTTATAAAATATATAGAATTTTCTTTCCCAAACTACCCAAAAGTGGATAAAATCAAAGGATGGACAAGTACGAAAAAAAAGAGCCAAAAAAGAAGCACAGTAAAATTCCAGTTGAAACACATGGTAAAGAAAAGAGGTCTCTAAAGAGTGAAAAGCGTGTAGAACTACAAGCAAAACCAGCATCAAAGTATAAATCATTTTCAAAGACACCATAGGGGAGCAGCTCAAAGGAAGGCTCACACAAGAAGGGACATCATGCAACCCCTCAGAGGACCACACCTCCAATTGTTATAAAAAAGATAAAAGAAGTCACCAAAATGAGTTGAGAAGAAAGATACTCTACTTCTCTTGCAACAAACCTTGGGAGTTAAGCCACAAATGTCAAGGAAAAAAATGAAGTGCTATCAAACGAAGAAGGTAAAATGGAAATAAAAGTTCAACAAGCCACAAAGGAGCAAAAGGAATCCACATTGGAAGTTGTAGGTAAAGATTCCTTAATTAATATTTATGTGTTCTCTAATGAGCTCTCACTTCAAGCAAGTGTTTATTGTAATTAAGTTAATAAAGAACAGCATTGCTAGAAATTAGAGTCACAACTATCAACAAGGGATACATAAACCCCTTGTATGAGGACACAACAACTCCTATCCAAGAAGAAAAAGTGTTAATAGACACCACTCTTGGAGGGCAATATATAAATCCATTATGTGAATTAGAAATTATAACAGTTGGTGAGTCTTCCCATGAATTGAATCTATGGAACCCTTGTGCTGTTTGAAAGCAATGTTCACATCGTTAATGTAAAAAGCTTATGTGCAGGAAGATATATCGAAGAAAGGATACGGTTAGTTTCTTGCGCAGGAGCCGCCATGTTTGCCTCTCGAAAACCTCAATCTTCAACATCGTTCGCAAAAAAAATGAATAGATAATCCACGAACCCTCACAAACCCACAAGAGCAACAAAGCCCTGCACTGCACAGATTTGCGTTGCACACCTATAAATTAAAAAAGAATCCCAAACACCCGAGAAAGAATCCCACTAAAATTTCAAAACAAAACTACCCACTACAGCATCTAAAAATCCTAGCCAAGAACAGATCATTGAGAGAACTTTCTAACACGAAGACAAGGGAACGAGTGGTCAAAGCCTCTAGAACAAGAAGAAACAGGAAACCCAAAGGAGCAAACTTGTGGTGGCGAGGAGATGATAGGCAAATCTAGCCGCAAGTGATCGAGGGCCTGAGGCAGTGGAAAACCCCCCACCGTGGGGCTTACAGGTTTCTTCTTTACTATAGATACTCTCATAGTACCCTTTATTTATCCTTAGTTTAGTGGGTTTTTTGCATTGGTTTGTTCCTTTATTGCTTGGATGTATTTGCGGTTATTGTGTTTGTTTTCTGCATTGAACTATTCCTTTAATGACTCTCTTGGGGAATTGAGAAATGAACATTGTCAGAGGTTTTTAGTGTAAAGACTAGTCTCTACCCCTGAATAATGGGGGGGGAGAGGGTGTCGAAGGCAAAACACCCAATGGCCATGAAAAGGCAAACAAAGATACAGAAAATAACACTAGTAAATCCTTTCGGGATATACTAATAGGGCCGACAGTGGAGATCCTTGCAAAGGCTAGGTTTGAACCTGTGTGCGATGGGTTACTCTGCAAAGAGGAGCCATAGGATGATGGAGATGGTAAATACTCCCATCCCAGCCCAAAAAAAATAGTTATTTCACCAAATAAAGAAATGATGAATGCAATTAACAGCGAAGAAAAGAGATTTAAAAACATAGCAATTTTTATGGCTGCAGTAAACAAAAATAAGGCTCATGCAAGGATGTTTATTGATGATTGGTTTAATAATGTATGGCAAAAGAAATTAGGGTTTCAGTTTTCATTTTGCCGAATGGTTCAAAAAGGGCTTTTTAATTTTTTCAAAGACCATAATATATAAAAAAAAGGTTCTAGATAGACAATTCTGGTCCATAGGGGATGTTGTTTTCAGGGCCATAGCGTAGACTCCAGACTTAATAAGTTAAGAAGTTTTAGCTCTCTCATACCCAAGATGGGTCACAATAAAATGTGTAACCCCCCAACTGTGGAGTTTCCTACCACATTTGCTCACACAAATTGGCAAAGTATTGAGAATTGAGCAAACAACAACCACTCTGCCTCACATGGACACAAGAACTCTGGTCTCGCTGAAACCCAGAATAGATACTCTAGAGGAAATCGAAATAAATGTGGGAGAAAAAAGTTTTAAATGCAGCATTGAAATCATGGGAGGTTTAAATGCATGCTTCCTCTATAAGAAAGCGGGGCATCGTAGAAGGAATTGCCCTATTATAAAAAAGAATTTTGATCTCCCCGATTCTAGTCAGTAAAACCCTATTTATGATGTACAATCTCCTATAAATGGGGACTCTCCCGCTCTGTCTGAAGCCAAAACTATTGAAGATAAAGCAATAGGAAATAACCCTAATGTCAAGCTAGACAAAACGGATTATAAGGGTTCTAGTGGAACATGTGAAGATGTAGAGAATAACAGCAAGGAATTCTCAAACCCTAAACAGAAGTTAATTTGCCCCGACCCCATTACTAAGGCAAGGTGTGAAGATATTTGTCTAGAAGGTGCAAAAAGCTTGGGATCGGAATGCAAAGAAATTATTTCACATAATAATCCCGATTCCTACCCATTGGGGCTTTGCCTCTAAGGAGTTTACTAAACCCGTCCATCCCTCTGAATCAATAATAAAAGCAAAAAAGAATGCATAGGAAATTGTGCTTGAAGAAATAAGGCAAAGAATTGCAAAATTCAAAAGAGATAATAGAAACAAGCAGGGTTTAGCTAGGGATAATGGGCTTGAGCACTGTGATAAAAACTCCTTCAATGAATATCCCATCAGCCCTTGTAGGAGCATACCAGAATCATTGGTTGGTGGGAAGTTACTAGGGAAGGAAGTTAGTAAACCTAAATTGTTTGATAGAAATCAAGCTAACAAAGATAAGCATAAAGTTTTAGGTGAAAACATAAAAGGACTACCCAATAATAGAGTTAATATAAACACATTGCCCAATACTAAGTCTAGGCAAAATTTAAATGCCCTTGTTACACCCCGATTGTATAGCTACTATTGCATAGGGCAATTGATTGTAATGTTTGAATCATTGAGTTGAATAAAACATGTTTTTGTTATCAAAATGAATGTATTCTATTTAAATGATTGTCTCATTTTGATTGATACTTCTATTAGTGTAATTCTTGTTTAATATTGCATGCAAGTTATTGAGTTGTGAATATTCTAACTTAAGATGTTTTGTATACTGTTAATCTTGTGAACAAGTAACTACCGAGATTGTATGTCTATGGGTGCAGGTACATGAACCATTCCTCCAGGCGGAGGGGAAACATCACTCGAGAGAGGGGCTTGGTCGGATAACAGGTAAAGTAAATCAATTAAGCATACACACACTTCACTAAAGGTTTAGAGGAACTAAGTCAAATAGGTTGGTCTTAATAAGTCATCCATAAGCTTTAGGAGTTTTGGGTTACTTCTTTGTGCTTTGTGAGTGGTGTTATTTGTAAACCTGACTTATTGTTCTGTGACCTTGGATGTGAAACATGATTGGATATATGTACATAGGCAGGGTGTATATGTGTATGCATGTATCTCTCATATATGTGTATCTATATGTATGACATGGCGATACAGACGTACGATGGGCAAACCAATATGCCAAACGTATGTGTCGACATGGCATACATACACATGCATACACATGACAGTATAATTGGCTATATACATCTATAAACATATACACACTACCTACTATGTGTGAATATAACATTATTATATTAATCTGAATTTGCATATATACACATATACACACATATACATGAATAGGTATATTGAAAGTATGCTGACTGGCTCGCAATACACGTATTTAATCAATTATTATGTAAATGTGTATATATATGTTATTATAGTTTTACCAAAATAAATGTATAGGAATATATAGGTATATTTAAATATTATATTTATTTTGAAGAAAAATAAAACTATAATAAAATATATATTAAGATAATACATTATATATATATATATAAAAATATATATATTAAATAAAAGAAAATTATTTGGAAAATAAAAGACTTAGCTTTATCAAGTCATTTGGTAAATAGCGATTGTTTCAACATGGGAAATAAACTATGAAATTCGTTTGAAAATATTTAAGTATTTTATTCACCATAAAGTGCTAGGAATAATACGCCAAACATCAAATAGGAAATATTTCATCTGGCAATATAGTTGAAACTTTTGAAAAGAGAAGAAATAGCGCTGCTACAAACGCGCACACGGGAAGAGACCAGGTCGCGGAAATGCATGAAACGCAGCTCTTGAAGTCTTTGGAAAAGCCTGAAAAAAAGGCTAGGTGGGACGCCATTAAGCTGAAACATTTTCCCACTGTGATTAACACCAGCCAGATTTTGGCGCCATTGTTGGAGGACGCCTGTAGGTGTCAATTGAACCAATTTCATCATACGCCATTTGAATCATTCTTCACTGAGAAGGGTCGACTCACCTTTAAAATGTTGAGTAAGGTTCTTAATTACTGCCACCATGAGTTTGACATTTTCAATTTGTTAGAGGTGTCGATTCTCATGCCAAATCTATAGGATGGCATGAGAATCCGAACTCTATAAATAGGAGCTCATTTATCTATCAATGGAACCAATTCACAATTTGCTTTCACCAATTTCGAAATTTGCTTTCTGCAATTCACAATCATCCATTATAATTTTGTGGAAAGTCTTGAGATTATCATTTTGCTGCATATTCTTATGTATGCACCTGTTGTAGAATCCATTTTGAAATAACAGTAACCAGCAATTACCAGTGATTGATTTCCAGTCATTCTGAGCTTCAGCTAAGAGCTTAGCATCTGAATAGGACAATTAGGAGAGAGAGATTCTTTAGGGGAAAAGAACAGAGGAGCTGTTACCAGTTGAGTCAAGAGCATTCAAAGGCAGCAAAAAAGCCCAGCTTAAAGAAACAGGCATGAGAAATACATTCTTAAAATATCTCTGTTTTAAAAGTAGAAGAAATCATGGTCTTTGTTTTATGCATTAACTGAATTAAAGCATAGGTGGATCAATCTAGTGAAAGAGAAATTACGTTTTCTGTTTATAATTGCATTGACTCAAGGAAATGTCTTGATTGCAAAATAATTATAAGGGAAAGGGAAACTGTTGTTTTTACTTACTTAAGAAAGGGATTTTTAAGTATAAGGGATTAAAGAATGAATGTGATTAAGATGGATTGCATTTTGTATGTACGTAGCCTATACTGTATGATCTTCGTATATGGAGAATACGAGAAACTAGTTATTAATTACTAGGACCAAGACGAAACCAGTACCAAGTAAGGTCTAAAGCTTAAAGTTATTAGGTTAACTAACACAAGCTAAGCACTCCTAGGATACAAATTTCCGGATTAGGAGTTATGTTACAAGACACTTGTAGACTGTTTCATTTCTAAGTAGATTGTTTGAAGGTAGTTTGTCTGAAACAGGATATACTTCTCTTGTGTAACTATTTGAAGTAGATGGTTTAAAGGTAGGTTATCCGAAACAGGATATACCTATCTTGTGTAATTACTTAGCTGATTAATATGTTGTAGGTTAGTCTAAGATAAAAGATTATCCAAAAGTAAAGGACAATACCTATGCGTAGTGTAAGATAGCCTTAAGTCAAATCGGCCCTAAGTAGTGTATATGATAGATGACCTTCATTCGAAGTACTGAATGAGAATACTTTGGCCAAAGTAGTGAAATGTACGACATCCACTTAGATGTGAGATAGTTGAGACTACACTGTCAGTTCATTGTGATCCTTCATGCTAGTTCGGGATTGTGAAATAGCAAGTTCTAAGATGTATAGGACACAACACTATGCTCAGTAGGGTTGTCGCAGCTAGATACTCTACCAATCTCTTCGTTCGAAGGAAGGGCCATCTATCGAATGATAGATGTGCGAGGGACCGCATTAATAGTCTGTGGTTGGCAGAAAAGCACCCGAGTGATGTTTCTCCTCCACAGCAGGCGACGGATACACCAAGATTTGAAAGGAAGGGAACTTGGACCGTCTTACTACTATTTGTGCAAAAGCTTACGAGCTATGTATGTAACTGTTTACTTTTGTAATCTGATTTATATTTGCAATGAAAATGGAATTCATGTGGAAATATATACTGTAACTTGCATGTATTTATCAATGAAAAAAGGAAGAATTTTATTGTAATGTCTTGGTTACTTGTTACTTTTATATGTTTGAAGTGAAATGTTGGAAAAAATTTAATTACCCAAAGATGGGGTCGTTATAGCCCTTGAGTTAGCTTTGGACAATGGAGCGCAAAAAAGCACTATAGAAACTAATCAAAATGAGAGAATTATTAAAGGCTCTACAAGGGACAGCCCTTGCATTAACATTGGTCATGATAGTCAAGAAAAACAAGGTGAGATTGAAATGGAAACTCATAATCCTAGTACTAATTTGGTTGACATGCACAATGGCATGCATAGTCATGATGGCTCTTCCCAAAAGATTCCATTGGACATTGTCAAACAAGGGAGTAATATGCTGGACAACTGATTTTAATCCCTCTAAGCCATCGGTATGCTTACCTTTGGGCAGTATGAATAAGGACTAGTAGAGAGGATTTAAAACAAATAACAATAAAGAAAATATTAGGAAATTCTCCCAAGTTGGCAGGATGATTGCAAAAGAAGAAATGGCAAGTGGCCAAGGTAGGCAAAGGCAAAAATGTTACCTAGATTACCACTCGAGAGCTAGTAAGGAAGCTAACCGCAAAGTGTTAACTCTAACCAATGGTTGTCATCTTGATGACCATAGGCTAGAATCTGATAGGATAGATATAGAGATTTTCAATACACCTGAATTTAACAATGAAGACTCCTCAATAGAATTAGGTAACAGACAAAATATGGAAATTGATGAAAGGTATAACAACTCCATCCCGGAAACCATCCATAGCAACAATGAGATTGGAAACTTAACAGAAAGAGTTGATCCTACAGCGAATGGGTGGATCAAAATAAGAAAGAAAAAAAGGAATCAAAGCAGCAGAGATGAGGTTGCTCCTACCTCAAAAAGATTAGACAAAGAGGGCAGAATGCCTAAATACTTTGAAAATTTAGGAATTCTACAAAGTAACTCACAAAGGTAGGGAAAATGATAATAAACTGTACAAGTTAGAATGTTAAGGGATTAGAATCCCCTAAGAGGAAATATATGGTTAGAAGGCTTGTAAATCAAACAAATAACAAAGATGTGATCTTTTTGCAAGAGGTTAAATCTGTCAATTTTACATTAGAAACGAACCTTAGATTTATTTGGAAAGATGCTACCCAATTCCATACTAATCATGATAAAGGAAGAGGGGGAGTTGTCATTTTAGTATCAAACAAATGGACACCATTTGTCATTAAACATGGAATCTCTCCCTGCAACAAGGAAGACTGGATTGTCATTGAAAAGACAATAAGAAGTTTGGGATGTGTTCAATTTATGTTCCCAATGATCATTGGGAGAGAATTGAACTGTGGAAGTGGTTATATGAACTTCCAGACATCCCTTGGATTCTGGGAGAGGGGGAGGGGACTTTAACATGGTAGAAAATAGGGAAGATAAAACATGAGGATGTGATATGGAATGGAAAGGAAATGAAAAATAATTTTGGTATAAAATGAAGAACAAACTCAACCTTTTTGATCCTCTCGAAGGATATGAGAAAGAAAACAAGAATATTTGGTTTACAAGGTGTAATTACCCGAAAAGGGAAAGAAGGATCTATTGCAGATTAGATAGATGTTATGCTAATAAAGATTATTTTAGCTTTGACCAAATTGATGAGGGATGCAGAGTCAAAGTTACCCCTTGTTCACTATCTAATCATCATCCAATCTTCTCTAAACTTCAAATAACCAATGATAGAAGGCAGAAATATGTAAAGCAAAGTAATTTTATCCTAAACACCAATTTGCTAAAAGATGAGGATTGTAATAATGCAATCATAACCCTCAAGGAAATCACAGATGGATGTTGAAAGATAAATCAGCCATTGAAAGGCACAACATCAATGTAAAAAGTTGGGCAACCATATTTCAAACTATTGGAAACAAAAGAGCCTTAGACAATAGGAAGTTAGAAAATAGCCTCTAGGAAGAGTTATGTAAACTGGAAAAAGGCCCTCAAGATGACCCCAAGGAATTAGGCTTGAATGAGGTGTTAGCAACAGTAAAAGACAAGTTGAGAAATATGCAAGCTACAAAGATACAAGGCTTAAGGGTAAGAGCCAAATTGAATTGGCTTAACAATGGAGATAAGGGAACAAAAAAATTCTTCAAGTATATTAAAGATAAAGCTATAAGAGAACAAGTAGACCATATTTGGGATGAGAACAAGCTCATAAATGACCCAAGTGAAATAAAAAGGATATTTCACAGTTTTTATAAGATCTTTTCTCCTCTTAAGGGAATAGTTAGCAAAGTCACAATGCAAGGAACAGATGCAAGAACTTAATTCCCAAGAAAATATTCGATGTCACTATTGAAACCTTATATAAGAAACTTTCAAAAGAGGAAATCCTAAATGCTATTCAAAAACTAAATAATGATAAGTCCCCTGGAGTTGGTGGGCTTCCTATTGAGTTCTACAAAAAAAATAGAGAATGGATTGCAGAGGACTTGCTACAGGTCTACTATGAAGCCATAGGTAAAGGATCCCTAGGAGGTAGTATCAATAAAGGTATTATCAAATTACTCTCTAAAGATGGGGACAAGAATCTACATTAAAAATTGGAGACCTATTACCCTACTTAATGTTTTATACAAAATTTTGGCCCTTAGATTAGTAAATATCCTTCCCAATTTTGTTAGCCCCACACAAACAGGATTCATCAAGGGTAGATACATTTTAGAGAATCTCATCTCAAGTTGGGAAGCAATGGAGTGGGCTAGAACCTCCAATCAAAAAATTGGCATGCTTCAATTAGACTTTGAAAAGGCCTACAATAGGATTGAGTGGTCCTTTCTGATGATGTCACTGGAAGCATTTGGTTTCCCAAGTGGATTTTGCCAAATGGTGAGGACCTTATTGAATGATGTTGTTGCTCAAGTGGATGTTAATGGATCGTTGTCTGAACAATTCCCTCTTCAAAGATCAATTAGGCAAGGATGCCCTCTAGCCCTCGCACCGTTTGTAATAGCATTAGATGTTAACTTTTACCTAAGGGAATCTAATTTGTCACCTAAAATAAAGGGTCTATCTCTCCCCAATGGAGATGACCTCCTAAACATTCAATTTGCAAGTGACACAATAATTTTTGTTAGCCTTGAAGAAACAAATGTAGACTATCATATGCATAAACTCAATTTGTTCTCTGAAGCCTCGAGAACAAAAGGCAAAACCTGTAATGTCCCCATTCTCGAAGTAACATTTTGATGACTTGATTCTAGCCCATCCAACATTCTTGTGGGTTAGATGGCGAAATAAGGGAATGATATTGGCCATGAGAATCATAAATTTTCGAGAGGAATTATCCTTAACAAAAAATAAAGCATTATGTTGATCATATTTTATTAAAATAAAGCATTATGTTGATCATATTTTATTAATATCTCATGGTCCACTTGCAAGTCAAAGCAAACAAGGAGGTCCACTTGCAAGTCAAAGCAAACAAGGAGGTCAATTCTCTCTCCTAGGGCGGTATAGGAGACTTAAGTGAGAAGGCAACCAATATTTTAATAAATATATCAAATCCTTGGATAAGGACGGCTTAGGTGCCTTGGTGAAGAAGGCAAAGAATGTTTTAATGAATAAAATCAAATCCTTGGATAAGGGAGGCTTAGGTACCTTAGAGAAGAAGGCAAAGAATATTTTAATAAAATACAATCAAATCTTCTCAAGGGCGGACAAGTGCCTTAGGAGAGAAGGTAATGGATATTTTAATATATGTGAAGACCAATTCAGATCCTCATTAAGGCGACTTGGGCTAGGGTGGTTTAAGGTGCCTTAGTCTTGAAGTTATTGAATATTTTAATAAAACAAATAAGATTCTCTTCTAAGGGCGGTTTTGACTTTGAGCCTTATTTAAGAAGGCTTGGAAGGTTGAGAGAGGTCATGTTTTTGGTGTTATTATTTTGTTAATTCTTTTGAAGAGACTTGTCTCTTGACTGAAAATATTTCTTAGTCGATTCAAGGTGGTGCTCCCTTGAATACAGTGGTATGGTGATGTCCCCATTCTACCATGTGAGATGAATTCAAACAGAGTTCATCATAGAGCTTAACCAGATTACTTTAAGTGAAGTTTGAATTGCAGATTTGGGTTTTTTTGGTGACACTTTCATCAATTTTTGCTAGAGGAGAGATTTCAAGTGATTCGCGTGGCAAAAGAAAGCATTTTTGGCAATTTCTAGCTTCAAGCAAAATCAAACTTTCGTAACAGCGGTCGATCAAATTGATTTCATTATCATTTCTGAGGAGTATTTGGCATCTTCAACCTCCAGTAGGCTGCTACAGACGCATTTCAGCCATCTCCAACTGGGCATATCATCCTACTTCATATAGCATTCATCTTCCCTTGTACGGCTAGGGTTTGAACTTGTGTTTTGGCACAAGTGGATGTAATAGAGGTCTGAAATTCAAATCAGACTTGACAGTTTGTACTTTCCAGCCATCTCTTTTGTAATCAGCTTTCAAATCAAATAAGAAGATAAGCTATCATTGCTGGGTATGTTTATCTATGTTTAAGTGACTTGTTTGATTGCCTAAAATCTATGTTCAAGTTCATTTCTTGTTATCCACATGATATAATAAATCCTTGTTGAAAACACAAGTTAAAAGCAACTCAGAAGTTTTCAAACCAGCAAAAAGGGAAAAACTCAGTTTGAACCTATAAGGGTTCTTACAAAACCTATTATGCTTAGTTGGGACAAATCCCCCCCAAGATGGTTCAGTAATTTTGGTTTTCAATGGGGAGGACCTACCAAACAAGTTAGATACCTTGGCATTCCATTTGTTGTTAATCCCTATCTGAAAGACATGTGGTACTAGACCAAGAGTAAAATAGCAAAAAAGCTTTGTCAATGGAATAAGCAATATCTATCCTTCGCAGGCAGGTTTTAAGTATGTCAAAAATTTCTTTCCTCATACAACCAGTATTATTCCTCAATCTGGTTATTAGTAGCTACCAAGTAAATGAAATTCAAAAAAATATCGGGCAATTCCTATGGTCAGATGGGAAAGGTAAAAAGAAAAAACATGTCGTTAAATGGGAATGGTGTTGCATAAGCAAGTTGGAATGTGGTCTTGGCCTGAGAGACCTAAAGAAGCATGGCATCGCCTTAGTAACCAAGTGGATCCTAAAGGAAACAAAACCTTGGAAGATTTTAATAATGAACAACATCCAAAATGTTGTCCCAAAACAAGCAAGAAGTTGGAAACAGCTTCCTCTAAATGGCATTCTTTTTGGTAAATTCCCAATAGCTCCTGCTAGATCTAACATGTTCAAAAGCATATGGAAAGCATGGGAGGTCATTAGAAATCAGTTTGAAAACAACGAGTTCTTGAATCAAAGCAAAGGGACCTTGAGCCCTAATAGGTCAATATGGTGGAACCTTGAGAATAAAAACAAGCCTCTTACATTACTACAAGGTTGCTCAGCAAAATCATGGCATTTAAAAGGAATTAGATGTTTTAATGACATACTGCATAATAACCAACTTAAGTCTTGGAATAAACTAAGTGTAGAATTCAATCTCCCTCCATCTCATTGGAGAACTTACACTACTCTTAGGGAGGCTTGCAAAATCATTTGCTTTCCTGTTTGCTCCATTGAGAGCAAGGAGTTTATTGGCATTCCCACTTGGGCTGATGGCACTAAGATTTAAAACTTAAAACCAAAAATAATTTATAACACTAATCTACTCCCAAGATCTTCAGAAACACCTAAACAGATCCTGGAGCATTGATATTCCTGGGGCACAATGGTCAAAAACTTTCAAATTCCTGTGGTCTGATATCCTGGAACCAAAAATTGCTTGCTTGCTTCAAATGGTTATTTCTGCTACAGAAAATCCCACTCAATCTATCTTCTTCCATTCAGAACATCTGTACAGTATGCAAGCAACCTGAAAGTATCAGGTACATTTTTTTTTGCTATATGTTTGTGAAAGAATTTGGAACATGTTTTTATCTGGTCTGGTGGGATGGGGAGATAAAGGAAAAATTAACTGGCTGGAAATTATATTTGGTTATATAGAAGGTTTAAATCATTCTTATAATCTGTTTTGGCTTATTCTAACTTCTAATATTTTGTGGACAATTTGGAAAGCTCGGATGAGGATATTTTCAAGGGTACTAGGAGAGTATTTACTGAGTCTTTGAGAAGACTCATGTTTTATACTATCTCTGTGCAGGTAACAACCACAATGGAGAGCTCTAATTACAAGTTTTCAAAGCTGATAAAGGAAGCAGAAGTGGAAACCAACAAGGCAGGGGTCAAACAGGTAAGGCACTGGCCCTTCAATGAAGATGAGAGTACTCCATTTATGAAAAGCTTTTTACAATTTCAAAAAAAGCATAACAGGAAATACATAGCTCGGACAATGGAAAATGATGTTTACCTTCAGATAAGACCAAGATCCAATGAGGACGGATCAGAAACTAAACCAAGCTGGAATGAATTAGAGTTTAATGGTGAATGCGGGAACCTATGATCAGCAGTGGGCAGATTATTTATACATTTGTAAACTAGATTTGTTAATCTTTGTAACTGTTGTTACTCTTACTTCTAAAATGTTTATAGAGCCATGAAAAAAAAAAAAACAGCATACTATATGGCTGATTGTATGAGTTACTAATCCATAAACATATCAGGTTATTAAGACCCTGCATGGTCTGCCT
Organism: Sequoiadendron giganteum; assembly: GCA_007115665.2. NCBI lineage: Eukaryota > Viridiplantae > Streptophyta > Pinopsida > Cupressales > Cupressaceae > Sequoiadendron > Sequoiadendron giganteum. The sequence goes on along the minus strand of CM021104.1, from coordinate 499,612,292 downwards.
ATAAGCCTATACTGGTATTGCTGAAGCTTCTTTTGTAATTTTTATATATGATTATTAATACAAAAAAAATTAAAACAGTTGAGCATGAGGAAGAAGAAAATTCAAAGCTACAAGAATGTGAAAAGAAATGGGTCCCATGCAAATGGATGGGATGGAACCTCATGTTGGAAAAGATATCTTTTTAATTTTTGATAGTGCAGATCATCATGTTACCAACACAAAGCACACAGTCCCAAAACCGTAATGGGTAAAGAGACTCCAAGCTCATGATTTTGAAACAAAATACATGAAGGGCAAAAAGAATGCAGTTACTGATGCCTTCCCTACGAGTTCCACCTTTGGCTCTATTAATGTTAATTTTGATGATTAGATGAATTCTATCATGGTGGAATTAACCAGGGATACATATGTTGCTAACATCTTAGATAGAAATGAGAAGGATAATAAGTGGGTTAGAGCAAATGGTCTCATGGGGTATGACAACAAAATCTTTTTTTGTATTCAATTCAAAGATGAAATAGAAGATTTTGAAGGTGTTGCATGATATACCCATGGTAAGTCACTCCAAATCCTGCACAAATTGTAGGAAAAGGGGAAAAAGATTCACGTCGAAGTGCTTCGAGGAGAGCCTTGTCATGCTAATTGGCAAGCACACTACCTACCATCCAAATGAAGGAGAACATGTCCTTTTTTATTTTTCCAAGCCTGCTGCCATTTTCACTTATCTTCCATCAAGAAAGAGAGAGTGTATTCATGGATTCCATTCAGATTTTTCCTAAGGTGTATGGTAAAGATTACATTTAAGATATAGTGGATAAGATAAATAAGTATCCATTCTTCTTTACCATTTATTATGGATTTAATGCATATAATGTGGTGTTATTAATTTTCAGAGAGATGATTTAGGTTACATGGGTTGCCTAAAACGATTGTCAAAATGGAGATAGCAAATTTAGTAACAGCTATTGCAGGCATTATTTCATTTGATAGGTGCAGATCTCACTCCTAGCACAATTACCAACTACAAGCAGTTGGGCCAACAAGAATAGTGAATAAGTGGGTTGAAGAATACTTGATGGAATACGCTTTAGAACATAAATCAACATGGATTAAATGGCTACACTTTGGAGAGTATTGTTGTAATAGGCACCAACATCTATCCCTTGGAATGTTTTCACGCATGGCAATGTGTATTTATGATGCACCATCTTGCATTGATTTAATGTCCATAGATTGTGGAGTGTTGCTTATAAGGGCAATGGATGCCATCGTCATCACAAGGGTGGAAATTTTGGGATGTGGAGCCATCACAAATTGGCTGGTTCATGGGGAGAACTTACCTACAAAGGATGCTACTTGGGAAGAAGTGGGAATTTTGGAACCTCTGAATTTGCATTGCTTAAGGGCAAACAATTTTGAGTGGGGTGGATTTGTCATATCCCCTTTTTGTAATAACTTGTGTTATGGATCAAAATGCCTATTTCTTATTTCCCATCTCTCCCTTAGTCCAATTTTGTGTGTGTGTTCTTCCTCTTCTTTCCCCCTATGTCCATCTAAGGTCCACAAAGTCTCTAAGTTTGGTGGCATGTCTAATCTTCTGAGTGTTTTTCATTCGTTGGAGGTTCAGAGTTCCTTGTCCAGGCATGACTTTCAATCTAAGTCCGACTTTTCCTTGGTCTCCACCAAACTTTCAAACTTCACCATCCAAGATGTCTTTCTACCAAACTCTGCTTTTTTTCATGCCTATCGAAGTGTCAGTCATATCCACCTAGGCATACCTCACGTCCATCCCCTGCCTTCGTTCCCTTCATCTATCGGGCTATTGGAGTTGTCCATTTTATCATGCCTTTCCTCCAAACCATGCTCTTTTCCCTTGCCTTGTCGAAGTATCAAATGTGTCCTTACCATCATGCCTCCTACCCGAACTCCAATCTTCAACGAATAGTAAGAGTCATAAAGTATCTCCAACCTATGAACTTCAATACTCCCACCTATTTTGCACTGTTCACCTCACCTAGCTCTTGGCTTATCTCAGATCGCCTTTAATGATCAAATTCGACACAACTTCCAAAAGGGGCTTTCTCCCACCAAGAAAACATTATTTAATCCTTAGGGCATAGCTCCACATGGACCTCCAACGATGCAAACAAAGAAGGTGACATTTGCTGCCATTAATGTAATGGTTAGAGTTCAAACCCCATAGTGCCACTCACCATTACTGCAGAGGACATTTGTAGATTGCAAAAACATTCCCCCATGGCTCTCAAGTACATCCAAGCACATGTGGCACGATTTCAAGTGCAATTTAAGGGAAAAACAGTGTCCATTAGGTATGGGCATTCTTTGTCACGTATCAATGATGAGATCTTGGAATTTAATGCAATTTGACATTCTTTATGGGCAAATTAAGGATTTAGCGTCTAAACAAAAGTATTATGATGAAAAATATTCAAAACTCTAAATAAAAAACCAATATGAGCACTTGTGTTCAAATGCCTGAATTTGAGGACGAAAACCCACAGATCGATTGGAGGTTGAAGGACAAAAACCTTGAAGATCTCATGTACCAAAGGACAAAAACCCTCTTGGTTGAAGGAGTGATCTCACCTAAAGGTCCTGTTGGACTTTAATGGTGGTGGATATCGGCAATATTGAGTCTACCCAACACTCACAGTTGTCTAAGATAAGCTTTGCATTTCCTTGTCTATTTTGCCACCATAGCAATGTTTTGTGTTGTATTTCCAACCCGCTCATAGAGGGGAAGTTCTAGAATCTTGTTCCAACCATTTGCTACTATTGTAAATCTAGGTTATCATTATTTGCATGAAATATCATGAAGAGATTTTGGGTATTACTGTTATTGTAATATTTGTTGCTAATTTGGTTTTTGCTAGGTCTAATAAAGTATACTTAAAGCTGCAATTTATCTTTAAGGGTGAACCCCAGCTACAATATTAGGGTTTGATGTTTTTAATATGAATACAAGGAGAAATTTATGAGTTTGTAAGAAGAGGGTGAAAAGCTATAAACCTGAGAGCATATCATTTAAATCTAGGGTTTTATAAGGTTCTAGTAAATATTTAAAACCCGAAATGCATGTGTCTAAGAGAAAATAAATTTATTGAAGGTTTTAATTAATATTTACATTAATATTTTGTTAGGGATATTACAGTTGTATCAAAGCACTATTAACATTTGTATACCTCAAGCTTATTTGTCAAAGATATCAGTTGGGGATATTACAAAATATATATGAAGAGTGCATTTTTCAATAGAGATTTGGAGGAAGTATGTGCAAATAAACCAAAATATTTTGAGATTGTAGGGAAAGAAAATCTAGTGTAGATTGGAAAATTCTTTTTATTGGTTGAGACAAGCTCCATGGGCCTAGCATATCAAATTTGATCCTCAACTTGGAAGATTTGGATTTAGACTCTTTTACTCCAAATCTATATGTCAAAAGTTCAAATAATATTATGGTCATTCTCTGTAATGTACCCTTTTCGAAATGGGATTATAATAATAATAATAATAAATTAAAACATTAAAAAAATATATATAAAACATAATGTAATTTAAAATATAAAATTAAAGTTTAATTTCATCAAAAGTTGAGGGGCATGTGAAGAATCAAGATTATTGAAGGAAAAAGATATATAAGAGACACCAAACAATAAGAATACATCCTTTATTATTTGATTATTACTCCTTTGGAGCATGGAACTATGGTTCATTTTAACCTAAGGATGAAACACCTTGTTGCAAGAATTGAAGGACAAAAACCCACAATTTCTCAAGAGTGATTTCACACGGAAATCACCATTGTGCTAAGTTGATTGATCTTCTTGTAGAAATTATTAAAATTTCAAGTTAATAACATTTGTTGTTTATCAGCAAATCTGATTACTATCTTAAAAAGATATTTAATTGTGCAAATTCAATTAATTATCAAAAATACCAATTGGAAAAAGTATAGTTTCTGGTGTATATATTATTGTATAGAAATTAATAATTAAACTCAATTGGATATTATGAAATATTCCCTCGGAGATATTAAAAATTCAAACAGGGAAAAAAAAAAAATCAAACAGGACATTACAAATGGTATCAAAGTTAGATCTTGCCAGCCCGTGAGTCTTCTTTCATATGCAATTTAGTAATAGAACCAGCAGATATTATCAAAGAGAAATTATGTTATTTAAATGACAAAAGAAGTGAATATAGCAAATAGCAAGGGGAAAACTCCTGGGGAAAGTTCATATAGATAAATTTGAAAAGAAGATTGATACAATGATAGATATTTTGGGTCAAATGCTCCACATGAAGCAAATTAATATGAATGCTTCTAGAAATCAAAGAAAAAAAGTTCATGTGAGGAAATCACAAAGCCCAATACAAGATGATATTCATACCATGTATGCAGATTATAAAAATCTTCCCACTGAAATCCAAAAGATCATGTCTTTAACAAATTTCATAAGTATAAAGGGTGTAAATAGGGTTAACTCAAATTCTACTGACCCTCCTCCTACAATATTACAGAAGGCACAATCTAAGACAATGTTCCTAGCACAAGTTATGTGCCAATGTGTATGACTGGGGCTCCTATCATACCTAATAGGAACTCATCAAGTGTATGCACTCCACAAGTTCAAGCTCTGCTAAGAGGTTGGAGTACTGCTACTAGAAAAATAATTACAGCTAAAGTCAAATATTGCACGAGTTCCAACTCAATTGCAATGTGCTCCCTCTGCAGCTATACATTCCTTTTCTCATGATCGGCTTGTCAGTAAGACTCAAATAATGGATAGAGATCACCATTTATCAAAAGAGCAACCCTTGGTGTCCAATTCTATATCAAAATCTTCTATGGGAAGGTCTTCTACCATGGCTAATCATTATAATATCAGATCTCAACAATTTGTTGATCCTCAAAAAGTAGTGGGACCTAACCAAGAATGGAAGCCAAAATCAACAAATCAGATTGCAAACATTAGTTCTAGAATAATAGATACATCCACTATTAACACTAGTGTTTTTGAAGTCAACAAATTAACTTCTCTAACTTCAAATTGTGTGAATATTGAAGACACAACTTCAAAATTGCATAAAAAGTTATAAGAGATGAATGTTCAAGATGATCAACATTTTATCATGCCAAATTATCTTCAAGTTCTTGAAATTAAGCGTATAGGTCTTAGATTTGGATTGATGATTGGGAATTACAAATTTCCAAGATTGATTTGAGATCCCAGTATCTTCAAAAAGACTTATTCAAGTGACAAAAAAATTCTAAGAGTATCCTAGTCTGTAATTGCTAGAGGACAAGCAATCTTGAGAAGAGCAAACTATAATGTCCCCTTTTCAAAATGGGATTATAATTATAATAATATTAAATTAAAATATCAAACAAATATATATAATATAATACAATTATAAATATAAAATTAAAATTTAATTTGATCAAAAGTCAAGGGGTATGTGAAGAATCATGATTATTGAAGGAAAAAGATATATAAGATACAACAAACAAGGAGAAGGAACCACCAAATCAGAGCATTCATCTTTTATTATCTGATTATTACTATTTACTCCTTTGGAGCATGGAACTGCAGTTCATTTTAACCTTAGGATGAAACCCCTCATTAAAGAAATTGAAACATGGAAACCCACAACTTCTCAAAAGTGATTCCACATGGAAATCACCATTATGCTAAGTTGACTGATCTTCTAGTAGATATTATTAAAATTTTAAGTTAATAATATTTGTTGTTTATCAGCAAATCTGATTGCTATCTTTATAAGAGATATTTAATTGTGCAAATTCGATTAATTATCAGAAATACCAATTGGAAAAAGTATAGTTTCTAGCATATATATTATTGTGTAGAAATTAAAATTAAACTTGATTGAAGATTACAAAATATTCCCTCCGGAATATTAAAAATTCAAACAGGACATTACATTTTCTTTGAATATGTAGACAACTTATCATCACCATGTAAAAATCCAGTAAAATTACATCTGTGTTACACTTTTGACATGACAGATTTTTTGAGTGCTGTATGTGGTCCAATTTTTTTTTCTTATTAAATATTGAAAAAATATGTACAAAATCCCAAGCCTTGGTTTGGACAAGACACGGGGACATTGATTTTAAACAATGACAAGACACGGGGACATTGATTTTAAACAATGTTGCAGATAACAAATCTGCAAGTCCAGTAGCAGCATGACCAAAATTTTCATTATGAAATAAAACATCAGAGCTCCCTGAATGGGGTTGCCAAGTCTTGGTTTGGGGTTTTGGTTAAGTATGGCGTTCCACAAGTAGTTGATTCTGGATAGAACCCTATAAGTTCCGTGGGCTTACCTACAAGTATGGGTAATTACTTTTTTGAAACTGTTTCCTAATGCAGTTTAAAGAAAATTACAACCTAATCGCAGTGTACCCGATGTTGGCAATAGCTCTGGTTTTAGCGTGAATCAACATAAGAAAAAAATTATTCAGAACCGCGTTTCGAACACTGTTTTATATTAACGTGGAATCCAGTATCCCTCGAACTGCAAAGGATTGCTCGGCTTTCCAACAACAGGTTTTGCCGCGACATTGGGTAATGTTCATTACATATGTAAGTACACTAAGTAAACAGATGAAACATACAGTACATTTGAAGCCCTGAGAACAGAATGCACAATATGGTACAAAATTTAAGCTTGGTGAATTCTCATTGGCCTTCGAAGATTACCTCGATATGAAGGCCGGTGTTGTTCCTTGTGATTCTACTCCTGCGTCTCCCAATGACGAAATTTTAGACATCATATCTGCATTAGAATTATCTGGCAGATAATACGTCTCCTCTGTCATAATCATGAGATAATGATGAAAACTCTCATAATCATCAGATAATGGTGAAGAGTTTTATTATTATTACTAAATATCAATTTATTAGAATCCTGAAATGATGAAACACCGATGTTGTTTGAAAGCCTCTCGAAGTCCCGAGTGTCAAAGTGATACTATCATAACCAGTCTTGTTTAATTAATATATCAGTAGTCGCTATAGCTAATTTCGCACACTTATAAATCTTAAATGATACATCGAAATTTGAGGACTTTTTTAATCTTTTTTGTATGCAACTGAATTGCTTATATTAAAAAATTTGGCTTGTGGATAGTAACAACGTGTGTTGTAGAATCTATTAAGCGAGAAATGGTCATAAAAGGTGTTTTCAATGTGTCGTCCACTACGTAACAACTATTTCGCCAATATCCATTCATTGGACAACCAATAAAAAATTTAAAAAATTCTAATTACGAATTAAAAAAACACCTAATTTAACGTGTCTTTCATGTGGGCCCACTCACATTTAAAGGTTTAATGCTAGGAGGTGGGGGCAATTTATTAACCTGGCCACATGATTATGTCGACTACATGCCACGTATATGTCTACTTCACCATGGGTATACGTCTACTTCACCACGGGTTGTCGGGCAATTTTTAGGCCTTACATAATTATCTCCCGCGGTTTTGAATACTCATTATTTCCTCACGGACTTCCTACCGCCTTCCTCTCTAGCCTACGACCTTCTGTGAATGGATTCTTCACCACCTAGTCTCTAAGCCACTAACAGATAGCAATCACCACATCCTTTCTCCTTACATTTTGCAAGTTCAATAATCGGTTTCTGCTACTAATATATGTGCATTTTGTTGTGTTTTTCATCATTTATCTGTATGGCATCGAGGGTTTCAATGCAATGATTTATGTCCACTTCATACTGTGCACTCATTACATAGAATGTCAAATAAACAGAACATTGTCGGATTTATTTTTGAATCCCTCATGTAAAATCATGAACTTTAATGGGTATTGGAATAATGTCCCAATTTTTTAACCAGTTTCAGGATTATACATCATACATGTTGTCTACGTGATATATATCGTCAACCCACGAATTCTCCTTACATTTTTACAAATAATGATTTGATTTAATCTGTTTTCCTCCACCTATTTTGTCAACTTCGCATGACTATATGGATGTCATGTAGGGTTTCATTATACTATGAAATAATTAGCGAATGTGGAGAAACTATATGTCTATTTCGGTTTAGGGTTTCATTACATTGTGGAATAATTGTCTGTATGGCATTGATGGTTTCAGTGCAATGATTTTTTTTGAATTCATACTACGAAATCATTACATAGAATGTGAAATAAATAGAACATTGTCGGATTTTATTCTTAATACCTCATTTATAATCATGAAATTTAATGGGTATAGAGTTTTTGTCCCAAGTTATTGACCGGTTTGAGTATTACACATCATGCAATATCTCATGGTTTGAGGAAACCTCTACCCATCATTTCACCTTACATTTTCAAACAATGATATGGGCTAATCTGTTTTCCTCCACTTATTTCTGAAATTCGCAACACTATATGGATGTCACATATGGTTTCATTATACGCTGAAATTATTTCAATGACTATGAAACTTAATTACTATTCTATTTGAATATGGGTTTTTTGTATTTCAGGTATTACATTTTGCAGACAATGATATATTAGCATCAAATTAATAATTAATTATATATATATATATAGAGAGAGAGAGAGAGAATAATGCCTCATTAGAACATAGTTTTATTGTGCCATTCACTCCATGTTTCATGGCTTCATTGAGTAATTCTTACCTCACAGGGCTATTTATAATTGTAACTAATTCTTTTAGTTCTCTTTTGATTTTGGGTTTAACCACTTACATTTGTCCCTCTTGTTATGATTACACTCATTTAGTAATTAGAGTTTAATTGTTATTTGTAACCTAGGATTATTTCACCTTAGTACTTCTCTAATGTAAGTGAATTTATTTTTTAAAGTTCCATTAACTTTGATAATTTGTAGACACAGTAGTTTTTCTTTCTTTCATTTACAAGAACTTATTCCATACATAGTGCTCCACTTGCTCTTCTCAATCTTTCCCATTCTCAATTTATTCATGAATTATTGACCTCCAACATCATCTTATCTTGTAGATCATTATTTCCCTCTCTTTCCATAGTTGGATATCAGTAACTTTATCTTGTTGGATCTATTGCTTTCCCTCAAATAGTTCTTTTGTATAAGTTGACCTAATTCATTCTATGCATCCTTGCTTCAAAATCCTTAATCTATCACGTAGAAGAACTGAATCTCATTTCAACGTCTTTAAGGACTTTGTTGAATGAATTTTGAAGTGGTGTACTTTTGCAAACTACCTACAAAGTTTTCAACCTTATGCCTGTCATAGGAACTTGCAAGTTGTTATAGCCGGAAAAACTTAGCAACTAAATTCTAAAATATAATTTGAAACTTTGAAATCTACATTTAAATTGCCTCTGGATTAAACCAAATTGCTAAGATAAAGGGGAAATTTATTTCCATGGATTACCAATTATTGTTGTTGAAGAAGCTACAAAATATAAGACAACGGGAGATATATTTAAAGGAGTATAATGAAGAAAGGAAAGACATGAAGAATATGGGGGTGCAAGAAGAAACAAAGAGCTGAGTGTTACAAATAGTGGAAGAGACATATTCAAATGAATTGAAAATTTCTATACTAAAGAGAAATAACAAACAACACTTAGTCTTTGATTACCATGCCTAAATGACAACCAAGAGCAAGCCTACTAAACCTCACCAATGAGCATATTAGACATGCATACAATGGCCTTGAGTCAAATATAATAGGCTCGAGTTTCTTCAAATGAATTCCTTTATGCTTTATACAGACATATGCACCTTGTGGCCTCATGCTCACATACAACCCTCTAAATGTGTGTCTTGCTATGGCTCTCAAACAATATCTATTACTAAACCAATGAACTAAGGGAATGAGTAGGACTCTTGTGAGCATAACCCTATGAGAATATGACTTAACTACAAGCTCCATTGAGCTTCTGCATTAGTTCTAACACTGGATTATGCTGACAAGAAAGGTAGAAACTAAGCTTAAACTAGAAAAAAATGTGTTTTAGAAATAAGAAGATTAATCCATAGCCAACCTAACCAGTTCCTACTCCATTGGGCAAAAAAGTTACAACATGCAAGAAAAGAGGGCATCCATATAGGACTATGTCATAACTTGAAACATGCATTTTAGATCAACCTGAAATGCATTCTAGATCCATGCATATAAAGCATTTAGTTACAAACAAAGTGTAGTATTTAATGCAAAAATATTTTGTTGGAGTATACTTATGCAACCTAAGTACTAATAAACTTGGAAAATCATTCATTGTTAGCATTCATTATCTACATCATTTTCTGAAGAACATGAATTTACTAGTCGTCATCATAGTTATTCAAACATCAAACACAACAACTATCACCTCAACTTCTCTATTGCAATAGTGTGAGCAATTTCCATTGTGTCTTCTATATCTATCTATTGTGAATTTTTTCTTTAAATACTTTTTCCTTTTATGCACTGTCAAACAACATATGCAAGATATCCTTATTTATAATAAATGTCATTATACTAGTTGTCCATATATATTATCTAATGTAGATATATCTATATAATATTATAACATTTTATATGTTAGATATATATCTATCTATAGAAGATTATATATGTAGTGTCGAAAAATGTCGTCTATGACATTTTCACACTTGTTTGGGTCTTCCTTGTTAAGCTAAAATTGAGCTTAATGTTGCCTTGATTTAGTGATGTAATGTGCTTGACACATTCACATTAGGTCTTGGGCCCTTGTGAGCTAAAAAAATTTAATTGTACCTTATTTAGAGTGTTGTAACACACTTTCACATTTTTTTAGGGTTGTCATTATTAATTGGGCTTCTTTATGCCTTATTTGGACTTATTTTGCATCCATGAGCCTTATTTAATGTATCTTTTCGAGCATAATCCTAACATAAACCAACATCCAATCATAATTCAGGTGTTTTTAGGTTGTGTGGCATGAATTTAGTGATATGGGACTCATATGCCACCTTGGACATATGGTTCCCACCTAGGTTTTTGGGCCTCGATCTTGATTTCACATCATTCTAAGCAATTTTAAAAAAGTGTCCCATAATTAATGCCTAATGCGACTCATACGCCACTTCTAGCGTATGAGTCACGTATGGCCCAAAATCAAATTTCATTCAAATTTTTGGCGAGATTTTTTCTCCTAGATCTGATGTTGGCTTGTAGTGTTGTAATTTTGGGAAATTTAGCATAAACAAGTATAAATACAAGGTTATTTCACTCATTTTTATCCAAACAAGCAATCAAGTGATCCTTATAGTAAATTCAAGTTCACAAGGGCATTCAAGTGTTTACAAGAGCATTCAAGGGCTGATTATCAAGTGTTTTGGAGCATTATTCAAGTATCAAGCATCGTGTCAAAGTCATCATGCATCATGTTTTTTTTCAAGCTAACAATTCTGATGTAGGGTTTCATGATCCAAGCTAGCATTCAAGTCAAGATCTATCACATTGAAGCAGGAGTCAAGATCTACATCCAGTGGAGCCACCTCATACATGTTTGCAGTACTTTATTGCTAGGGTTTGGTGAGTTGTAACATTGCATGTTGTTCATTCATCATTCCTTCATCTTGTTTCATATTTCAAGGTTTGATTACCAAAATGGGGTTTGACCAAGGCAAACCCCTTTCCACTAACAAAACAACATTTCCCCCTCTCTTTAGTGTGTGATTTGTAGGTCTAGGTTGAAGACATATTGAAGAGCAAGCTTGGGGAAAGTTGTCAAAGTGTTCAAAGGTTTTCAAAGTTGTCACCTTGCATTGGATATCATTGGAAAACATCTACAAGTTGCAAATCAGAGTTTCAAATCCAAAAATCAAGTGGAAAGGACAGAGCAGACATTGAAGAGTAGAATCAAAATTTGAATTTCTAGGAAACCCTAACTGGACTGATACGCCACTTCTGGCATATGAGTCCTAAACTGGCGTATTTGCATATTTCAGGAGTTTCAATCATATCTCAACCAGATTTATGTTCCTACCCAAAAACCCTAATTTGGGACTAAATCCCCCGGTTTGGCATATGAGTCCCAATCAACATTAAATTTAGTTTTTTCAGCATTTCAAGCCTTCATCCAATCCTCTTCAGGTTTCCAGGTGCACATCTTTTATCTCTTGGTTTTTTGTTCTGATTTACATGCTTTTCTAGGTCATTTAGTGAAATCTTGCATTGTATTAGGTTTAAGCATTAGGTCTTGCATTTCATTAGTCTTCCCAAGCCCTAGCTTGGTGGTGAACCCCTCTCTAGCTTATAATCAGACCCTAGGACAACCCTACTGCAAGATCCTTTTCTCCTTTGCATACTTTAGATTGAGATCTCTAGGGTTTTCCTTGAATGAAAAGTAAGGAAGATTGTTATTTTATCTCCCAAACATAGAACCCAAAACAATTTTCATCCTTTCAATATATATAATCCATATACTTATATAAGATTATATATATAATCCGATATTAATATATATATATATACATCTATATAATATTTTATATAGTTCTTAAATACTTTTTCCTTTTATGCACTGTCAAACAACAAATGCAAGATATCCTTATTTATAGTAGGTGTCATTATACTAGTTGTCTATATATATTATCTGATGTAGATATATATCTATATCAGATTATAAAATTATATATATTAGATATATATCTATCTATAAAATATTATATATATATATATATATATATCTACATCGGATATATATATCAGATTATATATATAATCTATATACCTATATAAGATTATAAATATAATATGATATTAATATATATAATATGATATATATAGATCTATATAAGATAAGTTGAGGTGATAGTTGTGTTTGACATTTTGAACATATATATATATATATATATATGTGTGTGTGTTCGGAACGTCAAACACAACAACTATCACCTGAACTTCTTTGTTGCAATAGTGTGAGCAATTTTCATTGTGTCTTCTATATCTATCTATTGTGAATTGTTCTTTAAATACTTTTCCTTTTATGCATTGTCAAACAACATATGCAAGATATCCTTATTTATAATAGGTGTCATTATACTAGTTGTCCATGTATATTATCTTATATAGATATATCTATATAAGATTATAACATTATATATATTAGATATATATCTATCTATAGAAGATTATATATATAATTAGAATATATATATATATATATATATATATATCAAATTTTGATAAATATAGTTATATAGATATAAATATATCAAATTATATATAAATATATTTATATCAAATATTATATATATAAAAAATTTGATATATATATATATATCTATAAAAGATTATATATAATCTGATATATATGATTAAAAAATGGATAATACTATTGTTTCTAAATTTGGACCTTTTGATTTTGAACAGTTGACTCAAAATAGTATAATTTGTATGCCTCAAAATAATGTAGACATTGAGTACATAAATATAAAATAGTATATTGATAAATGAAAATATGAATTTAGTTATTTTGGGTGTACCAACCTGAATAAGCACCCTTTAAAGAGGAATGTGCAAAGGTTGCCTTTGTAATCTTTGAATTTTGCAAACCTGATATCCAGTTAAAACATAGGAGAATTTGTAATGAAAATGATTATGGAAATTCCCTCTTATTAAATCATTCGAATGTGGAAAATGAATCCATTGAATTATGGTGGTTGATTTTCATATTTAAATTTTCATGGGAAATAATCGGTCATTTCATATTGCAATTGTCATTTATGTCTGATTTCTATAATGGCTTGAATGAATTCAATTTTATTTGTGATTTAATTCATTTTTACGATGGCATGAATAAATTCAAGTTTTGATATGAATTAATATATATTTTTTGTTTATTGGGGAGTCTTACACCAGTAACTGTGTGTGTAGATACCAGTAGTAGATAGAGTTAATGCATGAAGATGTGATAGGAAGTGTGGGAGAAAGTGCAATTGATAGCTCATAAAGCTAATAAATGTTTTATATTATGTCATATTAGGCAACATTAACTGTGCACATCTACATGTAAATACAATGTATTTTAAGTTTTGAGCCACTTGCATGGAGTGGTAATTGTAAACATTTATGTACTTATATATTAATGTAAAAGTGACTTTTTTTTGCAACTTGTCTTGTGTTGAAAATAGATATGTACCAATAGTTTTTTTTTTTTTGATAAAATGCACGAGGCCTATATATATTATATTAATATTTATAAAATGTACATAATATGCCAAAAGAGGCCAAATTCCAGATCAAGTTCCATTTTTGTACTATCATATGAGCATACAATTACCAAAAAACCAGAATACGAACCCAACTCATACTCGTTCAGCCTAACCATTATCCCAAAAACAGTGCGCCATACTAACCCAATTCATTAAAGGCTAAAATACTATCATATGAAAGATATTATCATAATTTCATACTTCTGTAGCAGGAAAAGCAGGGTTAAATTGCAACAAAATTTGAACTTGTTCAATTAACTAATCCTCCATCCAATCATCTTCCTAGACAAAATTCTCGTCTTGGCCCTCTGAGAACTCGTGCAGTCGCCTTTCCTGGTTCAGAGCTTTTGGAACCGCATGTAGGTTTTCTCCAACAGACAAACCAACAACATACCCCCTTGCCAGTGGATTCGCAACCAAAACCCCTCTGCAATGTCAACTCGGTCTAAAAATACCACCCTCTAGTTCATCCAAAGCAATGTTTCTGACTGGAGTGGAAACCCGAGCCTCATTCCCAATTACTTCCACAAGAACCCCATGCAGTTAACTGATGCACGTCCTGGGAATATAACCGATTGCCTTTCTTTCTTTCTTTCACGGCATCGCCTTTCGTTTTGATACCGCTCACAGCTTTTCTGTCACTGCCACGTGGCATCCTATCGGAACTTCTCATGGAGACGCTTCTCTTTCCTTTCACTAGGCTCCGGTTGCTTGACACGTCACCTCAGCTTGCTTTCTGATACACATTCAATGGTGAACATTTATAGGTGTAAGATGCAAATATTTATTGGCATAATTAAAACATGTAATGACAAATACTAACGGTTATTGGGGGGTTAGATAAACATGGAGTAAACGATTGTTGAGACTATGTTAGTTACTGGTGCTCTTCCCCTAGTTTGGTTGAAGTTTTTCTTTAGCTATTAATATAAAAATAAAAAATATTTAATATTGGTTACATCTATTAATTAATTATATATTATATATTGTTATTTAAAGTTTATATTTATTTTTAAATAAACATTCAAATTTTCCAATTAATTTTTTTAGAAAACTAATTATTAATAATTTTGTCAGATGTTGAATTTTGTCTTTTATTTTAGCTTTCATGTTATTCAAGATATTTAATAATTATCTACGTACAATTTTAATCTATTATCATATGTTTTAAAGATCTACTCTTACTTTAAGATTTGAAGTATTGATGGACTATTATGATCCATATCTCTAAATTTTATAGACTCTATAGAAAGAAGCTTCCTTTTTATAATACTTAGGTGAAGGAGAAATAAATTAAGGGCTCTAATATATCATTTCATGAAAACAATGGCCAATCTTAATACATAGACCCCAAATAGCAAAGGCATCACTTCTTAAAATCTTATCAATGCAAGGAAAATCTAATGGAGAAACTCTTGTTGCATGTGGTTATCTACTCTTTTACCCTCCAATAATTATGCTTTACTCATGCATAGTCATTGAAGTGACATTTTTTATGAAAAAATAAATCTATTTTAATGATTCTCCTCTATTCATTCTCAAGTGCCATTTTCTATCAACACTTAATAAAGACAAACAAAAAAATGCAGTAGATTCATTATTGTTAAAAGAATAAATATAGTTAATGGGTTATCAATTCGTAAGAAAAAAATATGTATGAGGGAATTGAAAGAGACCTCTTAGAAGCAAGTCCCCAAATCTTGATAGAGACAAAGATAGATCTACTAGCAAAAGATAGAGTTTCAAGAATGAATAAAGTGGGTATATTGTACAAGGTCAAAGAGAGAGCTAAAAAGGGTTTGTTTTAGGCAATTGCAAAAAATTAGGGGCCTATGAGCCATGACTCCCAGTCCCAAACAAGTGCCTTTTGCTTCATTTTATCGAGGAACCTCTAAACAAGTACAATCACCCTTTTTTATTATCTTATGTTTTTATCTTTTTTTGGCATTTTAGATGTGTGGATTTGAGAAATGGTAGACAATCCAATGAAAAACTTGGAAACAAAAAAATAACAATATAAACCTAACATTAGAAAAATAATAAGGTTTTCATGGTATAAATATAAATAGATATATAGGTTTTCAAAACTCACAACACTCAAGGAAAAATAGTGTAGTGCAAGAAAAACATGCATAAAGGATAAAAATGGGAAGTGGGTGTTAATCAATGCAAAACAATAAAGAGGGATAACAAAACTTAGGCTATCTCGCATAAAAATTGAGTGGGCAATAAGAAAGAAAGCTCAAAGGAAGAAAGCCACTAAAAAGTATCAAGAAAGCAAGAGTGTTATACAAAGTTTAGAGATAAATGGGAATGCAAACTAGGTGGTAGGCGAGATAGAAGAAGTTTAAAACCCCACATTGACACCTCTTACCTAGTCAACACACTTATGTGTTCAAGATTTTATGAATTTCAAGGACGGGATGGAAAAATTATTGCATATCAATAGCAAATTAGAATTTATGGAGGATAATGAAAAAGAAAACAATTGCAAGCTCCATAGTATCATAACGATAGACCAATCTTTAGAAAAGAATAATAAAGTGTGAAAGTGGTGGGTAGCATTATTCCAAGAAGCATTAAAGGTAGGAAAATAAGAATTACAAATCATAAAACAAGCTTTGCAACCCACACAAGAATCAATAGAAATAGACATAAGCACAAAAGACCTAAAAGGGGTATGGGTTGAAAAAAATAGCACAACAAGATAGTCCAATCGTGACATAAAGTTGAAAGAAAGTAACAATGGTAACCATTCAAAGGAGACCCTAAAATAAAGTTGAAGTCATGGGCACATTTTTTGAAAGGAACGATAGATAATAAAATGGAAGCAAGCTAAAACACCTTGAATCAAAGAAAGAGAACACAAACCAAGATATGAGAGATTAAAAAATATAATTATTAGAGGGGTAAGAGATTGTGGGGAAAATTAAAAGTATATTTAATCTAATTAATGACTTTCTTAGGGGAAAGCTACAATGGAAAGGAAAATTTTGTTAAGCTAGGAGAGTTGGAAAGATAAAGGAAGAAAGTGAGACCCTATCATAGTTGTTATGATGACAATAGATGACAAAATTTATATTTTAAGAAAAGAGGATTTTTGAAATGCTCCTATTTCTTTCTAGATGAGGACTTATCTCCAATTCAAGAATATATAATAAGGGGAGAATTGCATAAAGTAAGGGCAACAAGGAATGAGGGAAAATGGGTGTATTTATAAAATGGTAAATCTTTCATAAATTTTTTTCATAAAACATGTCAACACAATATGAAGGTAGCAAAGGGAGGATAAAGAAATCATTAGAAGAAAGTAGTAAAGCAAAACAAACATGGGTAAAAATAGGTGAGGAACTTGCTACGAGTTATTGGCCTCTAGGTAAAAATAAATTACCCCAAGAGCACTTAAAGTTAGTGTGTTAGAATTGTAGATGATAGCAATGGAGGAGGGCACCTTGGTTAAGACCTATCACAAAAGAAAAAGGCATAGTCTATCTCATGAAAACTCACGAGCATGATGTTTGAAAAACTCCTACTTTTGAAGGGTATATGAAAATGGTAGTTTAGAACAAAGAAGTAGGAAATAAAAAAGGTTATGAAGGAATAATAGTGTTATTAAGAGAAATTTGGGGCAAAGTCATTCAGGTGGAAAAAAGACACAAATAAGTAATACATTTAGGTTAGAATAACAAAAAATAGAAGACACATCAAAATTGAAACTTGTTATCTTTTCTCACAAGCATCAAAATCTTTCAAAAACTATGGGATGGATGACAAGGACGCTTATGTAACCTAAAAAAAGACATATTAGTGTATTCTTAGCATGGTGAAGTCATTCTCATCAAAGAATTGAATGTTAAGATTGCAAATGAGCAAACCAAAATTTTATGTAGCAAGGAGGATAAAATTATTGTATGGATTGATGGAAAGGAAAACCATCAATGGGCTAATTTTAGAGGATAATAAAGGCATTAATTATTTTGGTAAATAATTAATAAAATTATGTTGTGCTTATTGTTCAATTATTTGTAATGGTATGAGCAAGTGGAAGAAATCTAGGAATTACACATGAAACTATTATTTGTGCTTATTGGTTCAAGTAAAATGGAAGCAAATACAAAGAATTAGAAAAACACATGATCACAAGAAAATTAAAAATCAAATATTTAGTCCCATATAAGATTCTTCAAGTTTAAACAAGTACCTTCCTTAATGAGGCAGGATAGTGCTAATGTATATCTCCTAAGTTATCTTAAAATTTTGAGCAAATAGAGACACATAGATGTCCTAAAGTTTTCACCAAACAAGTCTTGAATGAGAGAAATAAGTCTTAGATGAAATAAAATGTCAAGTGGATGAACAAATTTGGCATCCACCTAAATACATGCTCAAATAATAAAAAATAATTGAAGGCTTTTTCTATATATAAATCATACAAGTTTGTGTAGGAAAATTCATTAGGGAGAAAGAGAAAATATTATCTTGATGAATATAGCCCCTTATGATTATCAATAAAATATGTGCATTGAGAAAATTACCTTGGAGGGAAAAGATACTTGTATCCCAATCAAATACTAGCTAACATCATCTTTGATATGAAAAAGTATATGGAAGAGGCCTGAAGAAGAATGGGAGAAAAGCATTGGTATCTTTTATGCAACCAGGGTAATTGAATCAAAAAAGAACTTTATTCTTCAATGTAAATATTACTATGAAATTTGGGCCAAATATATGGATACATTGGAAACTACTTCATTAAAAGATGTTTTGGAGGAGGAGAAGGTTGGGAAAACAAGGGACCTCATCATCAATATTTTTAGCAAAGGGTCAGAAATCATAAAGCTAAAATAGCAAGGTATATTGTCCCATACCCTATCTTTGGCCTCGTAGACATTAAAAAATTTATATTCTACAAAAAAATAAATTATATTATTTTATTTTATGGTCACATCACTACACGAGAACATAAATAGTTTAAGTGTTAGATTGTTCTTGAGAGGCTAGAGTGCATGTAGGGTGTATCGTACAAGAATAATTTTATTTGCTTTAGGTAATTCTCTTGTACAAAATATTTTCACACAAAAAGAATGATATCTTTTGTATAATTATATTTTTACCATTTCAATACTAATGGCCCTAAATATAATTTTACCATATTAGTACCAACAACCCTAATGTAACCCAATGATCCTTCTCCATTTCTTGACATATATACCATACAAGTTTTTTGAAGTATAAAATTTGTTAGGGTTAATGATTGAGCTCCCACAATACCCCAACAATCACCTACAATCAAAACACCCAATCATACAAGAAAAAAAGGCAACTAATTTGTTATGAAGCCTAAGATTTCATTAGATGCAGAAAGATTAATTGATTATGATATATAATGAAACCCTTTGTGAGACCCCATTTGTGTTAACTCTTGCATGATGTTTTGTTTATATGATTGGACTTCTTAGGATTTTCTTGGATGATAGTTTATTTTAGGAGTATTATGGGTGATAGCTTTGTTTCCCTAGACATGATTTATGTTCTTGTTCTTATATAGATTGTTTTGGTTGTCATTGGATGTGGATTAGGTAATGGAACTTAGTTAATTAATACAAGTTATAGTTCTCTTGTAGTACCTATCATGTTCTGATACTCCGATACTGCTTTGGTGTGTGTGTTTTTGTTTCAGTGTGATTTCTGGGTATGTTCTAATGCATATTTGATACTCTGTTAGACATGTTTTCCGCCATGTGTTGGGTGTGGCAGACAGTTATGTTATTTGCTTATGAGAGTTGGACTTATGTTTGGGATACTCATGTTATTATTATGTTACTTTGTGATTTATATTGATGATGTGATGCTTAAATTTTGTTTATTGTATTTGATTCAGGTGAAGGAGACAAGGTGGCATCGCTCATCCACGAGCGCCCTACCTCACCGTAACTCTCCTTCATAATGTGTTTGACTATGATTTATATGCATATGTTGTTCGATGTTTGGTGTTATGCAGGAATGCAGGTACCAGGTGCCGACTCCACCCACATTATTGGGTCTGAGCGCATCCTACATACCCAATTGTTTGATGTGGTTAGGGAGTTGGTAAGAAAGTACCCCCATCTATGTCAGTGGGTTGGTCCAGTAGTTGTTCATGTCGTATCCATACTTCGTTCGTGTGGGTATGGTTTTAAATTAAATCATTTTCTTCCATGAGTTTTATAAGTTACGTTAATGGATTTGTTTAGTGCTTTATGATTTTAAATTAAATACTATTTTATGGTGCGAAATATTAATTAATTAAATGTTCAATGTTGCTAATAATATTCATACTTTGGAAAATTATTGTGTACATTAGCACTTATATTGTTATTGTAAAATGTGAAGCTATCCTTTAATTTAAATCATTAAATAAATAGATTAATTGTTATGGATTTTTATTTTTTTTTAAAAGATAAAGAAATTATTATCATATTGGATTTTATTAGAAAAAAGGTGATTTAATGATATATATTTTAAACTTAAATTACAATTAAGTTGAAATGTAATTTAAATTTATTATTATTTAATTGTTTATTTTTCAAAAGTTAATTTTATTAAAATGAAATTAAATATTAAAAACAGGCATAATTGGTGTAATTTAATTATGGAACATGCTTCTTCCAAAAATGGAAAATGGAAGAAATGTTGTGTTAAGTGACAATTGCATGGGAAAGCGGGCAGGAAATTTATAGCAATGACTTGGCTTTTTTGAAAAGAGTATATTTCCAAATATTGCTTTTTCGAAAAAAGTAAGAGAGAGGAAAATGAAAAATGAAAAAAATGTTTGCAACTCAAAAATGTTGAATTTTTTTTCGAGGATTAGATAATCTATGTGGTTTTTCGTCGAAATGTTCTGAGAGGATTAGATTTTGGTTGTATTGGGATTTGCTTTCGAATCTGTGTTGTTGGGGTTTCGAATCTCTGGATTTCGAAAGGTTGCGTTTTGTTGGAATCGCGCAACTTGTCGTCGAATTCAGCTTTGCGTAGGACTACAGGTAATCTCAATTTCATAATTTGATCTCTGTAAATTTTAATTTTAAAAAGGAGAAAAGAATGTCTATTTGAAAGAAAAAATATGCTTATGTATATGTTTGGAAAATTTAATTCCCTGTAATCAGATTTATTTGTCTGTAGATTCCTCCTTCCTCTCTGTATTTTATTTTCAGTTCTTGTTGTAAATAATCAAAATTATGTTCTCTCTATTGTATTTTCTCAGTTATAAACCTCTGTAATTCTTTTCCCTTTGAGAATCCCCTCTTTCTCGAAATTTCCCCAATTTATCTATCTTTGCCTGAAAGATTTTGTTCATTGGGGCTATGCCTAATTTATCCTATGATTATTCTGTTGTTTTCAACTATATATATATATATATATATATATATATATACATACATACATACATACATACATACATACATATGTATGTATGTATATACATATATATTTGTTGATTTTACTGTGGCATAAAAATAAATTGATTGGCGATATCCTCTGTGACCCGTTTATTTTACCGAGCCTAACACGACTCCCCAAAACAAATCAGGCTCGGTAAAATAGCGGGTCTACAAATCAATTTACCCAAAAAATCAACAAATTTATATGTATATACATACATATGTATATGTATATACATATGCATATGTATATACATATACATATGTATGTATATACATATAAATTTGTTGATTTTACCGTGGCATAAAAATAAATTGATTGGCGATATCCTCTGTGACCCGTTTATTTTACCGTGCATATGTATATACATATACATATGTATGTATATACATATAAATTTGTTGATTTTACCGTGGCATAAAAATAAATTGATTGGCGATATCCTCTGTGACCCGTTTATTTTACCGAGCTTGTATTTGTTTTGGGGAGTCGTGTTTTTGTTTTGTGGGGGGTGGGGAGTTATCCCCCATTCATGGAGGGAGCACTGTCGATGGCTGCACCCTCCACGAATATGTGGAGGGAGCGTTGCCAAAGGCAACACCACCCCCATGCTTGGGGTGGGTGGCCGACTATGTAGACAGTCTGACGCCCCCCTTTAACCCATCCGTAGCCGTTTAAAGCCTTTGGTGAATTTTAGTATTTTTATGGTGTTCGATTTATATATATATATTATATATAAAAATATATAGATATATTAATGAATGTTCTAAAGTTTTTTAGTTTTAAAAAAATATAATGATTAGAATTTTTAATATATATACATATACATATATATATACACACATATATATAAACATATATACATGCATATATATATGTATATATATATATATGCATATATATGTATATATATGTATATATGTATATGTGTATATATACTTTATGAATTGTAATATTTAGTTTATTTTTATGTTTCAATTGCAACAACATTAGATGAATTGATATATATACTTATTTTAGTATATATACATATATATATATATATATATATGTATATATATATATATATATATATATATATGTATATATATATATATATATATGCATATAGTGTATATACATACAATGAGATTAAATAATTGAAATATAAAAATAAGTTATTTTCTGGAAAAAATTTATATATGATGAGGAAAATACTAATGTTTAAATTCTGTGTGAAACTGTCTTGTTAATTTGTACTACGAAAAATAAAAAAATTGTATTATACTGTAGATTTTGATTTCAGTATTATTCTAGTCAAACTGTACTTTGAAATATTAGAATAGTTGTTGTAAAAAAAATTAATATTGTAATCAATTCTAAACTTAGTAAATTAACGTATTAAATCTGCTTTTTACTTTAAACTGACTTTTAAAAGATTAGTTTTCCACTATCTTAGAAAAAACAGAATGTAAATCAGATTTTTAGAATAATCTGTGTGAAAAAATATTCTTAAATCAGAAAATTAAAATATTGTTAAAGAATTGAAATTAGTGAGTGATTTATAATTGGTTTTTAATAAATTAAGTTAATGTCCTTAATTTTTAAAAAGTTTATTTTGTTATGTTTAAATAATCATGGAATTGTCATTGTTGTTCTTTAATTAGCTTTTTAGCAAGTTTGTAAACTTAGATATTTAATAAAGGGATTATTTAAAAGTAGTAAGATATTTATTAAATTGATTATTGTATTTGGGTTAAATGGAAATATTAGTGAATTTCCATATTTTGATTTTAATAGATGGAAATGGTTATTTGATTGAAATTTGGATGACTTATAATTTAAATTTCTTATAGTTAATGATATGGTGTTATTTAATTGAATGTGACATTTTAGTTTGTTCTTGTGTGGAATTAGTGTTATCTCCAGAGGTTAGGGAAGTGTGAATGAATTTCTATGGTTGCATCTTTTGGGTTATGTTGATACTATGTGGGAAATTGTGGGTGGTACCTTGTTTTGAGTTAAGGTCCTTTTTGGTTGTGCATTGTGGTACCCGCTTCTTGGTTTTGGTTTTAGGGCAACCATAGGGGAGAGTGGCTCTTCTTGAGGCCAGTGTCCAAGTGGTCACCCTTGAAAGAGTTTCCCTAATTAAGTGAAAACCTAATTAATTTACCTAGTGGGTTGGGTTAGTTATCACATAACAAGATAAAAATATACACCTCACCCCTGCCATTAGTTCTCCCAAAGGCTAAGGATGGGTGGGAAGACCTGGTCGGTAAGGTCACTACCTTGTCTTCACGAAAGGTAGGTGGCTCCGCATTGATGGGGAGTCCTATCCTTCAAGAGCAATCTTGCTCTTCCCAAGACCTATTCTTTGGTCTTCCTAGGGTATTCCACTCTACCCTACTCAGGTATCTCAATTAAACCCCTCTCACTTCATAAGACTCTCCACCAATTTCAAATTCTTCACCTTTTCTCTCAATTCACCACTAAGCTTCCCTGGGCTCAATTTTGCCACAAAGCTCCCAAACCTTTCTTGGGTCTTGGAATAGGTCTTCCAACTATTCCTAGGGTGATCTTGCTCCACCTTGATCCTTCTTTCAGGATTCTTTCTTCATTTACCCATCGAATTCAAGAAAAACCCAATTTTAGGCCTTGTAGCCTTTTACCCCAATTAGGCCTCCTAGAACCTGTTTTCTTGGCTTTTCACAAAATCGGTCTTAACAACCCCCAAATATTTTTGGATATTCTTTCTAGTGGTACCCTAGGATTCAATATTTACTAGGTGTAAGGTCTCCCAAATGGCCGAACATATGACTGTCCTCATACCCCCTAAAATCAAGGGTTTCTAGGGTTTTGGCTCCTTTTTCCAACTTTGAGGGCTTCAATGACCTCCTCAACTCTCCTCCTTTCACACACATGTCTGGAATACATTTTCCCACACTCCCATTCTCTTTATTAGCATGAAAAAATCCATTTAGCAGCTTTATTTACTGCTGTCCTCTCCAAGCCACTAGCCAGAATGCACTTGCACTCGCCTAGTGTTTGATGAATTCAACTCTTCCCCTGCAAAGCAAGAATCCACACACACTATTTACACTGTACAAATAGTCCCCTATTTTATTCCAAGTGGCCATGGTAGCCTTGCCACAGGAATTCAAGTGGGGATCATTATTTACAAAAACTGGCCTTAACCGGCAATGTAACCAAGAACACCAAAACTTGCAAAATTACAACCAGTTGAATTAAATGGCTAATATAATACTTCACATAGTAATTAAATGACATAAAAGAAATAATCAAAGCATCAGATCAGTCCTCTCAATCCATTCTTGATTGGATGAAGGCTCAAACACAAAAATTCACTCAAAAGTTGTTGAATTTCAATCACAAAATATGCTCTCCAAGTCTCAATTCGTGAAAATGAACTTCCAACCCAGGTATTAGGGTTTGGATGACCCTATATACCTTTCTCCCACGTTCTAGGACCCTTAGGTCGGGCTTAGAACATCATTAATGCCTTTTTTTGAATTTTAGGCCAAATTCCTAAGACAACATTGTCTAGTTTTGCCTAGTCTCTACACTAAGACTTTCCCAAACCTCAAGGATCTAAACCAACCTAATTTTTCCTTAACACACACATCAAAAACACTTATGGTACTTTACAATTAGTCCTTATTACCTTGGTGGTTGGCTAGAACCACCTACAAGCCAAAATTGCCAGGATTTTCCAAAAGCCCTTTAAGGTGCTCCTGCACCATTCTCCCCCTGCAACAAAGAAGTTAAATAACCTATGGTGTCAAGATCCCCTCACTAATTCCATGCTTCTGAAAGTCACTCTCTGCTATCCAAGTAGCTTCTGACTCTGGTTGATGTTTCCACTTCACTAGGTGCTCCTTGTATGTTTTGTGCCTAGTCTTCTTTACCCTTGAGTCTAAAATCCTGTCCACTTGTGGTTTGATCTGATCAAGTACCTTGAGTGCTTCCACATCCTTGTTTATCTCAGCATTGTACTATTCTACATCCATTTCTGGTCCTTTATACTTCACCAAGTCTTTCACATTGAAGATAGGAGAAATAGACATCCCCTTGGGTAACTCCACCTTGTAAGCATTTGATCCATAGTTAGCCAATACTTTACATAGCCCTATCCTCTTCATCTTCAACTTACTTGGTATTCCTTTCTGTAGCCTTGCCTTGTTCAAGTATACCATCACCAAATCACCTATCTCAAATTATAATTCTCTTCTCCCTTCATCTCTTTTTGCCTTCAACTTTTGATTAGCCTCTATCAATGTCTTCCTTACCTGCTCATGAACCTCTCTCATTGACTAAGCAAAATCATCAGCATGTCCACTAATTCCTTCATAACCTTTAGATCTCTAAGCTCAAGTACACCCCTTGGATGTAAACCATAGACTATCTCAAATGGACTCTTACCCGTAGTCCTATTTGTGCTATCATTGTAAGCAAATTCTGCTTGTGGAATCACTTGTTCCCATCCTTGTCCATACTCCTTAGTTAAGCATCTCAACAAGTTCCCAAGTACCCTATTGATCACCTCTATATGTCCATCCGTTTGTGGATGATATGCTGAGCTATGAGACAAGTTGGTTCCTAGCCTCTTCCAAAGAGTCTTCCAAAAGTGTCCCATAAACTTTACATCTCTGTCAGCAACTATGCTCCTTGGCAACCCATGTATCCTCATTACTTCCTTGAAGAATAGGTGTGCAATCTGACTTGCATCATGTGTTGTCTTGCATGGAATAAAATGGCTCATCTTGCTAAATCTGTCCACTACCACAAACACACTGTCAAAACTAGTTGGTGTCCTAGGTAGCCCTACTATGAAGTCCATGCTTATGCATTCCCATGGTCTATTTGGGATGGGTAATGGCTGATAAAGACCTGCATTGCTTGATGTTCCCTTTGCCTTTTGACATGCTCCACATTGTTCAACATATCTTCTTACATCTCTTTGCATTTTAGGCCACCAATAGAACCTCTCCACTAAGTCTAGTGTCTTGTTTAAACCAAAGTGACCACTCAAACTACCATTATGCTTTTCTTGGATCAGATTCTCCCTCATAGAACCTCTAGAAACACACAATTGCTTCCCCTTAAACAATAAGCCATTTTGCAAGGTGTAATCAGCATATTCGCTGTGAAAATGGTTCTCAAAATCAGAACATACCTTGTATATTTATGAGAAATCAGAATCTCGTTCATATAGATCTTTGAATCCTTCAACCCTGTGCTTTGTAGCTGTATCTCTTGGACAGTAAGCAACCTCCTACTAAGAGCATCAACAACCTTGTTGTTAATCCCCTTCTTATGCTTGATGGTAAAGGTGTATGACTACAAAAACTCCATCCACTTGATATGCCTCAAATTGAGCTTCTCTTGAGTGTTGATGTAACTTAAGGCCTGATTGTCAGTGTATACCACAAATTCCTTTGGCAATAGATAGTGCCTCCACTTCTTAAGAGCCTACACCAAAGCATAAAGCTCTAAGTCATAGGATGAGTACCTAGACTTTGCTTCATTCAACCTTTCACTAAAGAATTCCACCAGCCTGCCTTCTTGGCTTAGAACATCCCCAACTACTATGTTACTTGCATCACATTCCACTATGAATGGTTTGTCAAAGCTTGGTAGAACTAGAATAGGTTGGGTAGCTATCTCCCTCTTCAACCTTTCAAATCCTTCATTGGCTTCTTTGGTCCACACAAACTTAGTTTTCAGTCCTCCTTTGATGGTGTCAAGAACCGGTGCACAAATTTCACTAAACCTTCTCACAAACTTCCTATAGAACTGAGCTAATCCATGGAAACTCCTAACTTCTATCCCTATTTTGGGAGTATGCCAACTAAGAATGGCTTCAACCTTTCTCTTGTCCATTTTCAAGTTCCCTTGTGACACTACAAATCCTAGGTAAACTAACTCTTGCTTCATGAACTCACTTTTCTCAAGATTTATGGTGAGCTTCTCCTCTTGAAGTTTCTTCAACACAAGTTCTAGGTGCTTCATATGTTCTTCTTTTGTTTTGCTGAAGATGAGGATATCATCTAGGTAGACAACCACAAAGACTCCTATAAAGTCCTTCAAGACCTCATTCATCACCCTCATAAAACTGCTAGGTGCATTTGTAATCCCAAATGGCATTGCTAACCATTCATATAACCCTTATGTGGTTTTGAATGCCGACTTCCATTCATCTCCCTCTTTCATCCTAATATGATAATAGCCACTTTTCAAATCAATTTTAGAGTAGTACTTAGCACCCCCTAAACAGTCCATTAGATCTTCTATCCTAGGAATAGGAAACCTATATCTAATGGTTATCCTATATATTGCCCTAGAATCAGTACAAATCCTCCACTTATCTCCCTTTTTAGGTGCCAACACAATTGGAACATCACATGGACTTATGCTCTTTCTGATCAGCCCTTGATCCAAAAGTTCTTGAACTTGCCTTGCTATCGCCTTGTTCTGTTCCGGTGTCATCTTGTATGCAACCTTGTTAGGTGATGTTGCTCCTGGTATAAAGTCTATTTGATGACTGATTGCTCTCTTAGGTGGTAGTGTAGCTAGTGTACCTTCACAAATTATATCCCTGAACTGATCTAACAGTTGTTTCACTTCTATTGTCATAGGTAGCTGATTAGGTAACTCCTCTTCCTTTGGCTTCAACATGATTGCATAGACAACTCCTTCTTCCTCCTTGATGTCTTTTAGGAATTCCTTTCCACTCATCAAAAGGACACTAGTTTCTACCTTTTCCACTTTGTTTTCTTCTAACAAAAACTGAATTTTATAAGTCGCTCCATCCTTCTTGAATGAGTACTTATTCTCCTTGCCATGGTGTATTGCCTCCCTATCATATTGCCATGGTCTGCCAAGCAGCAAATGGCATGCATCCATTGGTAACACATCACATAGTATCTTTTCTTGATACTTCCCTATAGTAAACTCAACCCACACTTGTGTTGGTTGAATATTTTGTAAACTTAGGAGGTTTAGCAAAATGGTGATTTCAACACAGTGTGTGAGTTAAACTCTCCTATTTAAGGGAAGGCTCCCCCTATCTAAATAACTAAAAACAAATATGGGTGGAACAATAATCTTTCCTCTTGTTTCAGCAGAGATTAAACTCTTTTCTCTTCGCAAAAAAGTAACATGAACTTTTTAAATAAACTATAACAGCAGCTTGCGAATAAAATCAGTAGAAAGGAAATGAAGTTTCCTGAAAGCTCAAAGACTTCTGTCACTTCCTTCGGGACGGGAAAATAACCTCAAGCACAAAGTCTTGAAAATCTGCAATCCTATCTACCCTTTTAAAAGATATTTTTAATGATAATATACAGCGTATGACAGCACAAAGTCTGAAGATATGATGTATCTATTTAACTACTATGAATGAGAGTCATCACGAGCACAAAGACTTGCAATTCCTCTTAACTTCTAATTTATGAATTCAATCTTCAATATTGACAGCACAAAGTCTGAAAATATATTAATTGAAGCTCTCCCTAGCAATCTTTCTCAATTTTCAAATGATCACAAAGCAATGCCCCAAAATGACATAAGAACACAATGGACACAAAGTGAGAATTCAACACAAAGTCTGAAATCTGCAACTCTTTGATATTATTTGAAAATGAACAACTTGTAATTATAAAGCTCAAAGTCTTTATGAGTACAAAATTCTGTAGAGTTTTCTTGCTTGCCAAAAAGATAAAAATTACAAAGAACCTTCTCAAGTATTTATAGGAGAGAGGTCCAGAGAAAAAAGTGGGACGATCTCAACAAACTTGAGAAAATCTCTCAACCGGCCAACTACTTGCAATTGACTTATTCCAAATTACAAGTCCTATTGTAATTTGACTTGTAACTTGATTACATGTAATGACAATTTACAAAACTGCAAGTGAAAGAAACACTTGCGATTACAAAATTTGTTTTTACATGTAGTTTGTCGAAAACAAAATGCATAATTGAAATTATTTTAAGTGTCCAAGACACGACTCTAACTACATCATCCTTCATCTGCGATGATCTTCATGCCGCTTCAGGATTTTAGAACTTGAAGTATTCAGGATTGGTGAAGAGATCTCGAACTTGGAACGAGAATTTGCATTCTTAATGATCTTTGTGTCCTTAGCGAACTTCAACCTTATCATAGGCTTGGAGTAGTACCATTTCTTTAGGAAGTTCTTCTCTTCGTTGCGTCCTTTTTCCATGCTTGATTCACTTTGTCCCTAGATGGTTTCATGAGGATTATTGACCTTCGAGCTGCTCCATGAATTACTGCTGTATCTCTTCTTCTTTTGTTCACTGATGAAGAACCCATAACACCTTATTCACGATGAAATTGTTATAAAACAATGCCCATGCCTTGATTTGTTGGTTTGATAGATCATGTGTGTAAACAAGATTGACAAGGGAAGGGATAATTTGATGCAAAAATGGGCTCACAAGTGAATTTCGGGTTTGGGAAGGCTGACAGCAAGTAAGGTATAATGTAATCGGGATTTTTGGAAGCCATTGCAAGTAAAAGTGCAAGGTAGGAAAAATAAGAGGTCATTGCAAGTTTATCATTTTAGCTTGTAACCTTGGTCAAAATCTCCTACTTGTAATCAGATTATGAAAACCCGATTTTCAGCCAAGGGCATCATTTTTGTAGAAAATGATAATGATGATGAAGAAAAATGGTAATGGCGAATGAATATGAAATGAAGGCAAGTGAATGAAAAACAAAATGGAAAGGCGAATGAAAGAGAGAGAAAAACATTTTTATGAATGAAGGGCGAATGAAGTATGATGGTGTAAGAAAGAGAAATGAATGAAGGGTGTGTGAAGTGGAAAAACGTATTTTAAGCCATACACTTTTTTTATAATATGCAATCTCAATCTCCATAGAAAGGCAACCCAAGAACAAAAGATTTAAAGCAACAAAAACAAAAAAATAAAAAGAAACAAAGAACAAACTCAAATCTGCAAAAATGGGGCAATGGTAGAGCAAAAATGGGGAATCTAATAAAGTTGCAGACCTTGCCAAGTGTTCTTCATGCCAAAATCTCTTCAATCGAGGTACATATGAGCAAGAGCAAGCTACAAAATCCACAAAAACACTAGCAAAACTCATTTCGGGTTTTTTGATGCTCATTGCAATTGAAAAATATAACAAATAACTTCAAAAAATGCCCTTTACTTGCAATTTCGGGTTTTTTCATGACTTTAGCAATTTTTCATGAAGGGTCGGACTTTTTAGAGTCTTTAGCAATCTTACTTTTTCACTTTTAAGTAAAATCGAGATTTTTAGAGCTCATTGCAAGTTACTTTTTCACTTTTAAGTGAAATCGGGATTTTTAGAGCTCATTGCAAGTTACTTTTTGAACATAACATGTAAAGTGAGTAAAAAGTTCCTACAACTTGTAAGTTATTGAAAAAGTTCCTACAACTTGTAAGTTATTGAAAAAGTTCCTACAACTTGTTATGAAGGCAAAAAGTTCCTATTATTGACTTGCAATGAAGCCAAAAAGTTCCTACTTGCAGTGAAGCCTCAAAAACCCGAAATTGACCCAAAATATAAGAAAAAATGACTCAAAGAGAAGGCAAATGAAGTTGGAATGCGATGAAGTCTGGAGAAAAGATTGAAAATGACCCAAGGAATAATTTCCATATCTGAAATAGATATTTTTCACCTCGTAAAGTGTGCCTTAACACAAAAAGATCCCTATTTTCAATGGCGATCAAAAATCCCGAAATTGGACAAAACAAGGGGAAAAACATGTCAAAATGTTCCCAAATTTCACACAAGGCAAAATAGGATGGATACCAAAGGCTGCACAATTCAATTGGAGAATTTTGCTGCCTTGAAATGCGTTCCATAGAGATTTATGAAGAAATTTTAGGCAAAATTTCATATGGGTTGTCCAATTTTGAGAATTCAAAAATTGAGGACAACAACTTGTTCATTGACTAGTATATTATGCCCCTTGTTCAACCAAGTAAACTTGTAAGGGCACACATGGGGTATCTTGGTGAGTTTCAGCTTTTACACTGCCTCTTCTGAGATGACATTATCAGTAGAACCTGAATCTATGACGACCTTGCAAACCTTTCCTAGTATCTTGCACTTAACTCTAAAAAGAGCTCTCCTTTGTTTGTGTTCATCCTCGGTAGGTGCTTTGATCAAGATCCTTCTTAACATGAGATTCTCCCCTTTCTCTGAATCTAGACTCACCTCTGAATGTTTGGAGCAGTCCTCTTCTTGAACATAGTTGATCTTCCTCTCACTTTGTGAAAATGTTGGCTTGTTAGGACACTTATAAGCCAGATGACCCAACTGTCCACAATTGTAGCATTTCATGGAAGCAAAATGAGAGCTTCTCCCAAAGACTCTTGATCTGCCTCTTCCTCCATTGTTTGAGCTTCTACCTCTATAACCCCCTCTACTATTTGACTCATGGGATTGTTCACCAACCTTAGCATCACCTTGGTTCCTATGCTCATTGCTTCTTCCACCAAAACCTCCTCTTTGTCCACCTCTAGAGTGTCTACCTCTTCCTTTACCTCTAGTATTGGAATCTTGTTTCTTTTTCAGTTTCTCTTCCACCTTAATAGCCATTTGATAGCAACTATGGAGGGTAGGAAGTGTGAAGAGACTCAACTCCTCTTGTATGCTCCATCTAAGACCGTTTAGATACCTAGCAACCTTGATGCTTTCAACTTCTTGCACTCTAGATCTAAGGCTTAGTTTTTGGAACTCCTCTGTATATGCTGCTACATCTAGGTTTCTTTGTCTGAGATTTTTTCTCTTCTTGTGCAATTGGATGTCATAGTCCTCAGGTAGATAGTTCTCCTTCACCTTAGCCACCATTGTCTTCCAACTTCCTATGGGTCTCTTACCTTCCATCTCTCTTTCTTCTTGCAAGAACTTCCACCAAGTTAGTGCTTGTCCTCTTAACCTTGATTTGGCTATCTTCACCTTTTGTGCTTCTATAATTCCATCACATTCAAAGTGATTCTCCATTCCCTCTATCCATTCCATAGCCAACTCGACATCTATTCTTCCTGTGAACACAAGGACACCTTCAAGTGCCTTTCCACTCAATGCCTTCAATGCTTTGAGGAAGGGTTCTTCTGCTAATGGAGGGTCAGGTTCTGGTTCTATGTCCTCCTCCACTTGGTATTTACCCTTGTCTTTGTCCTCTGACAACTGTACCTTCATCTTGCTTGTCGATTCAGCAACTTCTTCCAATTTTTGCTTCATCTCTTCCATAGCATCTTCAAGATGCCTATTCTTCTCTTGCTGCTCTGTCAAGTGTCTAGCTAGCTCTACATTGGTCACCATGGTACTCTCTCCTATAGATTCACTTCTCTCTGACATTCACTAGTTTCAATTCCCAAGCCTTTATTGGCTCTGATACTAATTTGATGGGGAGTCCTATCCTTCAAGAGCAATATTGCTCTTCCCAAGACCTATTCTTTGGTCTTCCTAGGGTATTCCACTCTACCCTACTCAGGGATCTCTCCTAAACCCCTCTCACTTCATAAGACTCTCCACCAATTTCAAATTCTTCACTTTTTCTCTCAAATCACCACTAAGCTTCCCTGGGCTCAATTTTGCCACAAAGCTCCCAAACCTTTCTTGGGTCTTGGAATAGGTCTTCCAACTATTCCTAGGGTGATCTTGCTCCACTCTAATCCTTCTTGCAGGATTTTTTCTTCATTTACCCATCAAATTCAAGAAAAACCCAATTTTAGGCCTTGTAGCCTTTTACCCCAATTAGGCCTCCTAGAACCCGTTTTCTTGGCTTTTCACAAAATCGGTCTTAACAACCCCAAAATATTTTTGTATATTATTTCTAGTGGTACCCTAGGCTTCAATATTTACCAGGTGTAAGGTTTCCCAAATTTCCGAACATATGACTATCCTCATACCCCCTAAAATCAAGGGTTTCTAGGGTTTTGGCTACTTTTTCCAACTTTGAGGGCTTCAATGACCTCCTCAACTCTCCTCCTTTCACACACATGTCTAGAATACATTTTCCCACACTCCCATGCTCTTGATTGGCATGAACCAATCCATTTAGCAACTTTCTTTACTGTTGTCCTCTCCAAGCCACTAGCCAGAATGCACTTGTACTCGCCTAGTGTTTGATGAATTCAACTCTTCCCCTACAAACCAAGACTCCACACACACTATTTACACTGTAAAAAAAATATCCTACTTGATTCCAAGTGGCCATGGTAGCCTTTCCACAGGAATTCAAGTGGGGATCATTATTTACAAAAACTGGCCTTAACCGACAATGTAACCAAGAACACCAAAACTTGCAAAATTACAACCAGTTGAATTAAATGGCTAATATAATGCTTCACACAGTAATTAAATGACACAAAAGAAATACTCAAAGCATAAAATCAGTCCTCTCAATCCATTCTTGATTGGATGAAGGCTCAAACACAAAAATTCACTCAAAAGTTGTTGAATTCCAATCACAAAATATGCTCTCCAAGTCTCAATTCATGAAAATGAACTTCCAACCCATATTAGGGTTTGGATGACCTTATATACCTTTCTCCCACGTGTTAGGACCCTTAGGTCAGGCTTAGAACATCATTAATGCCTTTTTTTGAATTTTAGGCCAAATTCCTAAGACAACATTGTCTAGTTTTGCCTAGTCTCTACACTAAGACTTTCCCAAACCTCAAGGCTCTAAACCAACCTAATTTTTCCTTAACACACACATAAAAAAAACTTCTGGGACTTTACAATTAGTCCTTATTACCTTGGTGGTTGGCTAGAACCACCTACAAGCCAAAATTGTCAGGATTTTCCAAAAGCCCTTTAAGGTGCTCCTGCACCACGCATGAGTCACCCTATGGGGCGACACCTTGAAACAAGATGTCTGATTAACCATAGATGGAGGAGGCTCCTAGATTATAAGTATTCTGGTGAATCCATGTAAGTCCATGTGATGAAACTCTCGCATTGTGCCCCTTTGTTTCCCTTGTTCTTGAGCCTTTGGAGTTGTTTTAGTTATTGTTGATGTTTATGTTGTTCTATGGGATTGAGTCTTGAGATGTGAGTCTTTATGTTTGAGTTTGTGGCCGAGGGTTCTTTCTTATCGACTCCTTACATGGGGGGTGTTCCTTCGGGTTCACACGGTTGGGTGGAAACGTGCAATGCACCCATTGGGTCCCCAGATGTGATCGTGGTGTGGATACAGTTGCAGTGATCTCGGAGCTCACACGGAGAAGATTGTACCTTTTAAGAATTCTCTTCCATTATTGTATTTTTTATTATGATTGTACCCTTCACAATGTTATAAGGGAAGTGGCCCTGTAATGTAACTTTGGTTTTTATATTGTGTTGTATCTGTGGAAATATAATCCACGTTTGTAATTTTGAACTCTGACGTTCAATATAATATTAATGTGATTTATGTTTATGAGTTTATATCTTATACTTGTTATATGAATGTCATACTTATATCATGTTTTATTCTCGTTTCTTTCTTCCGTTTTAGTTAGTATCATATATCGTTTAATTGTTGGGTTCATTTAAGTAACACACCATGTACCCCATAGGATTGGGTTAATGCTTTATGATTATATCTATGTTGTATAAATGTTTAATGATCCAATGTGTTATTGTTGTTTTCAAAAAAAAAAATTCTCTTATTGTTGTAGTTGTCTTATGGGGTTTGCATGGCAGGGCATTATATATCTTATACCTATTAGATGATTTATGATTTACCTTATGTGAATATGAAAGCATTTGACTATTGAGGTATGATTTACTGAGTTAATGATTAATTTGTGATGGATTATAATATGATTATCATTTCTATGTGATTTTATGATTTATTATTGAAAATGATAATTGTATTGAAAAGTTAAAGGTTGATATGTGTTAGGAATAATTATATAATCTTTGGCTATCATTATCTCTTATAGAATGCTAACACTTTTGGTGGAGTGAGTAGGTAAATGGCTAATGGATGTTGGGGGTCATATAGCTAGTCCTTCTATGATCGTCTCCATAATTATCGATCTCAATTCATGCGAAGGAATTATGATATTGTATTTAAGTGTTGTGAAAATTGTGATTATGTGTGTGTGGTGTAATGTGTTTCGCAAGTGTTTAAATGTGAGCAAATGTTATTTCTTTAGTTATATTAAATTGTTAAGATTTCTTCTATAATTTTAAGTGCAATATATGTTTTATTGTTCTATGGAAATTTTAAATATACGTGTCCATTGATGATTATGATAGATTTATTGACATAATTGAAAGAAAAAAATATAGCTATGCTTAAAAGAATTTCTAATGTTTTAAGATTATATCTCCAATTAACCCTATGCTTACAAAATTAAGAACTCAAATGTAGTGACCCTCCAGATGACACTGCTATTTCAAATGTTTTTGAGTTGTTGTTAGTCGTTAGTTGTTTTGAGACTATGTTACTTTGATGCATTATGCCATGGATTACATGATCAGTTGTGAAAATCAGTTGATGATACACTTTACTTTATGATCCTTTGTTTAATTTCGTGAGATGACATTATTATGATGACATATGTTGTTCTTGAATGTTAATGATGGTACTATGTTGTAATTGATGTTATATGTCAGTTTAGTGAAGGATACAGTGTAGCAGTACTCATCCGTGAGTGCCTTGCTATGCTGTGATTCTTCTTCACGGTGTGTCTTCTGTTATATATGTTGTTATGGTTGACCGTGCAGTTTTATGCAACTTTCAAGTACAGGCATTGACTCCACCTACTTCGTCAGGTTTGAGTGTGCCAAGACCCAATGGAATTCATTGAAGGGAGATAGTTTTGGTCCTCTATCATGAGCTATCATTCTGGAAAGAACGAGTATCGTTTTGTTACCTATTTGTCATGTCGATGTTCGTTCTGTCGTGTTATTCGTTGTTTGTTAAATGTCATGTTATGTTTGTCATGTTTCATATTGTTTTGCTTAGATTAATTAAAATGATTTAAATAGAAGGTATTGAAATGATTAGTGATTAATTGCCTTGTTTAAATTAAGGTAATGAATGATTATGTTTAATTTGAAAGGTTACTTTAGAATATTGAGGAATCAATTTATTGAAGATTATTAAAATATATTATTGTGGAAGAATAATTATGTGTAATTGATTAGTTCATACAATTTCAGTATTTTTGAAAACTGATAAATTGTAACAATTAGTTGTGATTTAAAGTTGCAAAATATCTTGTTTTGATCATGACATTGTACAAGTTGAACTAGATGATTAAATTGCATGCAAACAATGAGTTAAGTGATGGAATTGCATTTTGATCAAAAAGAAGGTTGTAACATAGGAAAAAAAAAAAAGGTTAATTTGGACGGCAATTGGTTTTTTGAAAAAGAAGAAATTGTTGTTTTCATGGGAAGAAGTTTGTATCTGTATTTTCTAGGGTTTTGGTTAAAAAGTTGGAAAAATTGCATATCGAAGGTTTTACTTGTGCTGTGAAAGTTTCGTGGGCTAAATTGTTGAGTTCGGCTTCATCGTTCTTCGAATCCGGAAAAGAATTCTAGGTTTTCTCCTTGTGAATTCTTGTTTGCTACTGAATTTGAACTTGCAAATGGATATTACTGTATTTTGTTTATGATATATTATGGGATTTTGTATGAAAACCTGTACCACATCAAAGGGAAACAATAAAATTGTTAAAGGGTTCTTGTTCAATCATGAGAATGTAAGGTAAAATGATAATTTATCAAACTTAACTTTGAATATGTAAATACTTCTGATTCAAGAAACTTCCCTGTCACTAAATCGCTGGTCTGTTTGTTAATATTGTACCTCGGTACTTTTACAACCATTTTCTTTGATTGTATCATTGTATATGCTTAGTTCTTTGATTGTTGAAAGTTACCATAGCTTTAAGAAATATGAGTTTTCTCAACCAGTTGGTTTCACCGAATTTGTTTGCCTTTTTAAATCTGAGTAAAAGAGAGTTCTGAATACTTAGATTCTGCTTGCTCAAGGTTTTCACATAGGATACTGGATAAATTTTCTTTAAAAATAATAGAAAACTATCCTTGTTCTAATATATATATAAAAAATAAAAAAATTAGAGTGGCCTGCGGATTCACCCGATACCTCTGAATTCTAAAGGTTTTCCTTAATATACATTAGTTTTGTATCCCTTATCATTTTTATTGTTATTATTTTGGACGGGTGGGGATTGACGATCTGTATTCTTTAACCGCTAAGTCTAAAGAAGCATACTGTTCAGGGTTATGCGTGCATGTCTGATCTGACGACCAGTTCTTTATCATTTACCATTGGATATTGTTGGACGCGATTATCCTATGTTGGTAACGATTATCTTTTACGTTTGTTTAGTTTTTTTAATTTCTGCTCATCAATGCATGCTCGCCCTGAGGCCGACGTTTGCCATGAGTATCTCAAACTCGGTAGCGAGTTACCTCCTTGGATCGCTTTGGAATTCTATTATTGATTTATTGGTCATACTATCATTCACTTATTCTGACTGGTAAAAATATTGTTGATTTTCGAGCTATTATATTCCCTTTCATCTGTCTCATACGTATCTGTCTTCGATTAATTCCTTGATGTGCGTATGATTTGGCTCTGTCATTAACATCCATCATCTCCATTTTGGAATTGGTGTTTGACATAATTTCTTCTTTGATTTTCGCGCACTTGTGCTGAGGGATCTATATTGCTAAGTTCTCTGATTTTTTTTTGTCTTTGTCTTATCTTCTCTGAATTCGGTGGGATTGAATTTGAGTCTTTATCCACTTTTATCCTCAACCTTACCGCCATCCTCATGTTTCTTTTCCTACTGCGAATCTTAATCTTTCTCTGTTTCAACCCCGTACATTTGAATGCACGGTCGGCTGCGGGTTATGGACTTGTTGTTCTGTGTTCTATGTACTTACTCGCATGCAGTTTGCATGCACAGCTGAATGTCGACTTTACCAGCTTGCATGCTCAACCGAATATCGACTTAACCTTTGGAGGGAGTGCGATGTAAGTTAGATCACTTAGTTCACTGATCATAAGGAAATAACTTCTACTTAAGTTCGAGAGTGAAGTCTTATTTAGTGTCCTTTCAACGCGAGTTTATATTTCTTTCTTTTGGCATCATAGTATAAGAGACTTATTGAATTCGTGATTCTATTATTAGAAACTTAAATACATGTGAGTCTATATGTGATGTCTTTTCTATTGATTATATAGTGTATTCACCTTAAATGTGAATATAGTAGTTAGTCTTAGACAAGTTTTTATATTTTGTTATTGTTTATGTATGATTATTCTTTAAACAAGGGTATTAGTGTTTAAATGTTTAAATGTTTATATGCTATATTTTAAGTCTTTTTATATCTTTTAAAAAAAATAGCTTATAAGGTAATATATGAATTGTGAAATAAAAGTTTGTAAATTATGATGAAAGAAAAATATATATAAAAGAGAAGTGATTTGAATATGTAAATGAATAGTTGCTTTAGTGAAATAATGTAATTCTTGCTTAAAATTTGTAGTGGTTGATTTAGTACATGAATAAGCAATCTTTATTGAATATAATTACTATGTCTTGCACTTTGTGAATATCCATGGGTTACATCTTGTATTAAATATATATGTATCATGTATGTAATTGGTTATGATTTGTTCATTGAGTATATTGGATTAGTCCTTTAAGTGTGATGGGAATTCACTTTTAATTATTTTGCATCATTTTATTAAGGCACCTTTAGGGTTGTGCAATATTTGGAACTCTCCCATAGGATTA
Source organism: Sequoiadendron giganteum (assembly GCA_007115665.2). Classification (NCBI taxonomy): domain Eukaryota; kingdom Viridiplantae; phylum Streptophyta; class Pinopsida; order Cupressales; family Cupressaceae; genus Sequoiadendron; species Sequoiadendron giganteum. Next base: position 499,572,827 of record CM021104.1, on the reverse strand, counting down.
AGTTTATCTTTTTAATAAAAATCTTTGGTGTAGTTACGTTATGTGGAAATTACTAGAAGGCTATTTATGTTATTTTAGTAGAAATAAGATTGGATTCTTGTGTACTGTTGTTTTGTACAATTTGATGTTGAACTAGCCATGCATGTTGTTTTACCTATTTGATGTAATGAGGGATGTCATGTTTATTCAGAGTTTTGTGTCACGTCTTCTGCATGCATGTTGGTTTTATTGTCTTTGTCAATTTGAGAATTGTACCATAGGAGGAGTGGCTTCTGTTAGGTGTCAAACCCGAAAGTGGTTGCATGGGTAACCTCTCGGAAGTGTATTAACCAGTGATAACTAAATTAAGCTTTAATGGGATTGGGTAGTTAATAATTAACCACTCAGATAATACTTCCCTCACCTTGTACTTTAATGCTTATTTAGGTTAAAATAGGTTGAGATGGCCTGGAATGGCTACTCAAATACTTTTTCTTCTCGAGAAGTGATTCGAGGCCACATAAGTTCATGTAGGGGCCGAAAGTCGTTAGAGTTTGCCAGGGTAACTTTGGTAGAGGGTCAATAACTTAGGAAGACTATCCAAGGTAACCTATTACGTTTATGTGATGACACTCTTGTTCTTGTACACTTGTTGGATCTCTTGTGTAGAGTCACCTATGATTATATCATTGCCTCTAGGAGTATGTCAATTGTCCTATGATTGTGATTCCATGTATGTCGACCATGTGTTGTTTGTTGTTCTTCTTGATGTTTGTTTGACTTGAGGACCTGTTTCTATCTCCTAGCACAGGCGGTGGGCTTTCAAGTTCCACACGGTTGGGAGGAACGTGCCATTTCTTTCATTGGGTCCCTTGCAGGTGATATTGTTCGAGACGAGTTTGTTCTTGACAAGTTTTTGGATGCACATCATTCACGGAGTTGTTCGTTGGACGTACTCGTGGAATTTCTCATCAACTATTCTTGTTCATGTTCTTTATTGTACTTGTGATCCTTTAAAATGTCTTACCTATTCTAAGATGCAAAACTAGCTAATAATGCATTAAAAGCAACAACACAAGAAAGACACCTCAAGATTAACCTAAGGAATGTCTATGCAAAAAAGATAAACAAAACAAGATGATATGTAGTTATACCTTTGTGCTACAAATTCCTTGGTTGGCCCTTGATCTTTGAGAGTTTGTGTGTTCCTTGGATGGCTATGTAGGTGAATAGACACAAGATGAAAAATGTGATAAAATACAATTGGCTAAATGGCTTAGTTGATTGATGAAGAATGCTTGCAAATGACTAAGTGTTGAAAAATTGGCAAGAGTTTTGATAGCAAAAATCTCATTGTCTAAAATGAGGGGAAGGAGGGGGTATTTCTAGAGTAATTTGAATTCTCTAGAAAATTCAACGATTGAGATTAAGCCAACAAAGTCAAGATGAAGGGCTATGGTGAGTTGAGGACTCACAAGCCCTCACATATTGACATATGGAATGTGAGATGGCTTAGGGTGAGATGATGTGGGAGTGAAGTGGAAGAGGTACATGATGTGGAGGAATGACAAGTACCTTGGGGGATGAGAAGATTTCCTCAAAAAGGAACTTCTTGTCCCCAAATGAGAGTGAAAAAGACATTTGAAATTTTTTAGAATTTCTCAAAAATCTCCATGGGGAATGAGAAGGTGGTTGGAGAAATAAATGTGAATTAAAAATTCACATGCTTGAGAGATTCCAATGGATAAGAGAGGGTTTGAAAAAAGATGGGGATTTGCCACATGTGAGTGATGTGACAAGTCCAAAGTTCTAAAAGTCTTTGGCAAATGTAAAATGACAAGTCAAGTTTTCTAGAACTTGCATGGGGATAGGGTAAACCTTGGAAGGATAAAATATGAATTAAAAATACACATGGGAAAAAGAGGAGCCTAGGATGAATAAATGTGAATTAAAAATTCACATGGGAAAGGGAGTCAAGGCCAAGAAAAGAAAGTGGAAATGTTGACTAAAAAAGGTGTGCTAAATGTGGCCAATGACCTTGATTAAGGTTGTGCAAACACAAAATTAGGATAATTAATGAGAGATTAGAAGCAAGTGGGAGAATATGGAGGATGTGACACTAATCTTGATTAAGTGGTGCACATCCTAACCATGGATTAATTAATTTAATCTAGATTAAAAGAGGATTATGGAGAATGTGACAAGGAGAGAGAAAATAAGGAATTAAAAATTGATTTTAATCAAAAAAGGTCAAATGACTAAATTAAATAAATTGTCCTATTTATTTAATTTAGAGAAGAAAAGGTGTAAAGTATTCTATTATTCAATTAGATACTTTAGGAACCTTAGGCATAAAATGAAATAATGATTAAATAAATTAATGAAATAGATGAATAAAGTAGACGATTTTGACCATGTGGAAGTGGTCAAATTTAGATGTCTACAGTACTTACTCATGATGTTAAATGAAGTTTCATTGTACTATGACTTGTGATGTATCGAGATTTGTCACAATCTCATTTGTTGTAAATGAACTTGTAATGTAACTCTTATTGTAATGTAATCTTGTTATGGTTATTCACATGATTTGGTATATAGTTCTTGATGTGATATATTTGTTGAATTACTTTAGTAGCATAGTTGTGGAACCCAAGAAATTTCATGTTAGGTTGTTGATTACATGTGTTATTAAAAGTTAAAAAAATAAAATATTCGATTGTTTAGCGTTAGTGACATGTCGTTCCCTGGGTTCCACGATGGGGCGTTACATCAAATGTACTCATGTACAAGGTATGTATTGTCCCTATCACCCACATGATTTAGTCATCCTCTGTACTTTATCAATTCAAAGGATTATTTCTTTCCTCTCCTCAGTTGAACTCGAATATATTATAAATGGGGTGTAGCTCATTAATTTAGAATTTTCAATATTATGGGATAATTAATTCAAGAAACACTCTTGGAAATGTTATATATTTTCCACAGTATGTATAAAATGTAACCTCTAGAAAAATATTTATTTTAAGTCTTCGTTTGGATAATTATTATCCCTCTACTTTAGGGACCTTTCATGAACCAAACTTATTATAAGGATGTGTAGTGTTGTTGGGTGACATACTCTTTGGATAATTGTACACATAGGTGTGATAATCTAAAGTTGGATTTATTTAAATATGGATGATCAATATAGGTTAGGCATATCAATAGTATGATTACATGTAATTTGCCACCTTATCATGCATTTTATGTTATGTATAATTGTGTTGTTTGCAAATGTCATGTTTTTAAAATACTTGGAGTCATTGTGCGTCAGATAGTGATTCTATTTATACTTCAATATTGTTCATGCAATTCCCTCTCTACATGTAATAAGACCCATCAACTCTTGTATCATTTTAGTGTCTAGTAAGTGTAACTCTATTCTTGTTAAATTGGGCACTTGAGGATTCAAAATTATAATTATAATAGACGACCTCCTAGATGCATTATATGTTCTTTTTATTCTCCCATTTAAGTTAGTCCTATTTGGTAGAAATCATGAGTACATATTAGGTTATAATTTGTGTTAGTAGAACTAACTGGTCTACTTTGATGTCATTTTCATGTTCCAATTGAATTCTAGCCTTGATTATTAATCAAATTATTCTCTATGTAAATTTCACAATGAAATGGTCAAATGTTGCTCTGCTTCTTTTGAAGTACGTACATTGGAAAAAAACTATGGTGGGTTAGAAAAGGCGATTATGGTCAAATAATTGGTGTCATGTGTTTTATTATTAGTTGGGTATGTATGGGCATTGTATTAAATATTCTTCTTGATATACGGTTGAATTGTCTTGCTTTGTGTGAAAGGACTTTTAAGAAGGTAAGAAAATATAAGTAGTAGTATGAAATTATAGGTTATCCTTTTTTAATTATAGAATTTTTGTATCTTCCTTGTTCACTTTGCGATCATTTCTAAAGTTAAAGAGACCTAGTTTACATATACAAATTTGAGCTTTCTTACCCTTAGTATGTAAATTTTTTGGAAAAAATGTGTGTAAATTTTTACATCTTTTTCCTCTTCCCCCTTTTTTTCCTTTTTGCCTTTCTTCTCTCCCTTCTTACCCTTAGTATGTATTTTTTTTGGAAAAAATGTGTGTAAATCTTTCCCTCCTTTTTCTCTCCCCCCTTCTTTTCCTTTTCGCCTTTCTTCTCTCCCTTCTCCCGTGCCACCCCCGCCCTTCTCTTATTTTTGCCCTTTCTGTCTCGTCTTGTCTTCAATTTTCTCCCCGTCGCTCTCCCCCTCTTCTTTTATCTTGCACTTGTTCCCTTTTAATTCATTATTCCCTTTATTTCCTAGTTATGCTCTCTTTTCTTTATTTTCCTCTTTTTTCATGTTTTAATTTATTTTTGTTTTGTTTTGTTTTTCCTCTTTAATTTATATTTATTTATTATATTTTTTATCAATATTATTTTTTCCTCCTTGATTTATTAATATTATATATATATATATATATATATACATATACATTTTGTTTCAATTTATTTTATTTTTTCTTGTCTTTTCTCCTTTTCCACTTTCTCTTTATTTTCATGTTCTTACTCCGATGTTGTTCTTTTTATTTTTATTTTTCAGCTTTGTTGTTCTTATTTGCTTTATTCTATTTATTTATCGGACCTTTTGTTAAATTTTTCTTGTTCTCCCTCTTCTTTCGTTCTTAGTGTTTGTTTTCGGCTTCCTTATCATTCATCTTGATTCTTTTCTCTAGTTGGTTTATCTCTTTATTTTGTAACCTTTTTGTATTATTTGGTCTATCATTTTATTTGTTGTTAATTTTCTCTATTATTTTACTTTTTACATTTCTATTCCATCCTCAATCTTATTTGTGATTTTTATTAGGTTTTTAATTCTTTTTATGGTTCTTTGGAAATTTTATGTCTTTCATTCTTTTTAAGTTTCTTTGGCCTTATTAAATCTCTTTTTTTCTCTAGTTTACTTTGTTGGTTTTTGTTCTTTCATGCATTTTAATCCTATTATCTTGTTCCTTGCTTTAATGATTTTTATTTCTTCACTGTTTTCCATTTTTTACTTTCTTTTCCTTTTTAAAAATTCTTGTTGATTTATGATTTTATTTCATTTTTCACTTTTCTTTATTTCTTTTTTTCCTATTTTGGCTTGTTCTTTTTATCTCCTTACTCTCCTTGTCTTTATCTATTTATTTCTTTCTCTTCTTTATCATTTCATGGTTCTTTTCTTATTAGGTTCTTATTCTTTATATCTGGTTCCTTACTTTATTATCTTCTTTCTTGACTTTTTTCATTTTTTTCATTTTTAGTTACTTCCTTGGAAATTATTTTATTTTGTCCCCTCCTTTATCTTTCTCCTTAATTTTTTGGATTGTGTGTCTCTCATCCTCCCCAACCTCCCCCCCTCTTCTCTTTCCTCACCTTTTTATATCCAAGTCTGCTTACTCTTTTTCACTTCTCTCTCTATCTATCGGACATCCTGATGATGGATCATGGAGTATGATCTGAAACGTTTATTTTGATGTAAAAATTTACACACAGTTTTTCCAAAAAATTTACATACTAAATCATGGACTGTGGAAATAATAGAATGTTATTTCTTACCCTGTCTAAAATATTGTTATAACATATTTTCTTTGGTTCTTTGTATACTCTTATCTCCGTATATAAGAAAAAATTCAAGCAATTTCTAGGATGAAAATATAGTTTTTATTGTGGTGTAGGTGAGCTTGAAAATGATTAAAAATAAGCGATCGAGACACAACTTGGAGATAGAAAATAAAGGTGTTATCTATTTTATGTTTATAAAAAGAAAGATCATGTTTAAATGGATTTTAAGGTTTCAAGTAGTCTTATCTTTACATCTCCTTGATTAAAACAAAATAAGAGTCGATTAAAGTTTTTTAAGTTAGGTATCCAAGGAGAGTGTAAGGATTATTATGTGGAACATATATGTTAGATGACTTTGTTGTTAGTATAATTAATATGTCTAAGTACAAAAGTTATTGGTGTTTGGTTTTATGAAAGACTTTTATGGTGAATATTTTTAAGGTTAGATTAATTAATGATTGTATCTAGTTGACATTGAGTTGTGTGCATTACTTGGTAATGATAGTGATAATCATGAAGGAATTTTATCATCTATATTTGTTGATAGTGATGTATTTTTTCAAAGTAACCAAATTTTATTTTCTTTGTGAACTATTAAGAAATGATTGTTTTTATGGAGTATTTTGCTAGGCATTACTAGTGTATATGTTCCTACAGTATCCTTTGTTATAAATGAATGATGTGTATCAAATAAATGGAAAAGTGTTTGTGAGCATAATTGTACTCATTACACAAAAACTTATCTAAGTAGTAGTTGGTTCCTTGAAGCAAGAGTTGGGTTAAGGGCAGTATCTTTTCTAGTTTTGAGAAATTCAATTCATGCATCACACAATAGAATAATGTCTTCACCTTGAAGGAATTCCATGAGGAAATTCAATGCTAGGGGGGAGAATGTACCCCATCTATGTTGAATTTGCATGATTTTCTATTTATATGATTAGACTACTTAGGAGTTTTGTGGATGATGATTTATTTCAGGAGTATTATGGGTGGTAGTTTTGTTTCTACATACATGATTTATGTTCTTATACTTATATGGATTGTTTTGGTTGTCATTAGATGTGGATTAGGTGATGAAACTAAGTCAATTAATACTAATTAAAATTATCTTATATTTATCAAATGATTTACCTTATGTGAATATGAAAGGATCTATCTATTGAGGTATGATTTACTGAGTTAATGATTTATTTGTGATGGATTATAAAATGATTATCATTTCTATGTGATTTTTTGATTTTTTATTAAAAATGATAATTGTATTGAAAATTTAAAGGTTGATATGTGTTAGGAATAATTATATATGATTTGGCTATCATTATCTCTTATAGAATACTTACACTTTTGGTGGAGTGAGCGTGTAAATGGCTAATGGATGTTGGGGGTCACATAGCCAATCCTTCTATGATTTTCTCCATGATTACTGATCTTAATTCATGCAAAGGAATTATGATCTTATGTTTAACTATTGTGAAAATTATATAATTATGTGTGTGTGGTATAATGTGTTTTGTGATATTATTTAAATGTGAGCAAATGTTATTTCTCTGATTTTTATAAATCGTTAAGATGTTTTATTCTAGAGTTTTATATGGTTTTATGACCATAAAATTAAGCTTTCATAAGTTAACGTTGACCTAGGTAGGTGCTAGGTATTGGGGTAAGGGATTGGTTAGACCTTAAAAATATTTTTATTATGTTTTTAAGGACCTTTAATTTACCCTCTTTCAAAAGTGACGAAAATGGGAGTTGGTTAGGCGGTTATGTGAGGAAGATTATCCTTATTTATTTTTATCTTTCTTTATTTTGGGAAACAAGGGGGCTTTTGATGCAGAAGCATTTGGGGAGTAGAACAATCCTGCACATCCTAAATCTTTATTACCTTTGTTGTCAAATCTTGGTTTTATTTCATTTGGGTTTTATTTCGGGCATGTGGTTAATTCTTCATTTTCCCCTCTTTCAAAAATTCATTTTGAATTCATTTGCCAAAGTGGTCATAAGAGATGAAGTTGCAAGTTTTCAAATATTAAAATATTTTATTTTTTAAAAAGTGCCTGAGAGCCAAGAACCCATGCCCAGACATGAATTTACCAATTTGGGGGTCCATTTGTAACTCTTGTGAGTTTAAATTTGTTGGTAGAACAATCCAACACTTTTTCCATGTACTCTATACATAGGTACTTTAGTTAGGATTTCAAATATGTTAAAATACAACAAAATATTTTTTCCAACCTCCAAAATACTCAAAAAAAAAAAATGAGTTTCAATTTTTAGGAATATAAAATCACAAAGAAATTCAATCTTACAAATGCATCAAAATAATATACAATGAGGTAGAACCATAAAGAATCACAACTAAGCTTCCCATGGATTTTAACCTAGCACAACAAAGACATTTTGTATTCATTGGAAAAAATCAATCTTATTACTTTAGTGTGTGATGTGAGATGGTGAATAAGGTTTCTCATAAATCTTCTAGTTGTATATAAAACTATAATTACAATCCATTAACATGTGTAAACATACCAAATTGTTAATCACGCATCATCATCGTAAAAATAAATTTATTTTTTTTATTTTTTATTTATTTTTTATTTTTTTTTTAATTTTTTTTATTAGACTGCAGGAATCGGTCGGTTATCCGTCCCCCTATAAACTATAGTGCGCCTGATAAAATTTTTCACGTGACCGGTGGCGCTGGCACGACACGCCCTCCGGTACCACGGGTTTGGGGGGAGACTAGACCTCGTGACCTCTTGCCTGCAACAGGATGTTTTTAGCCAATCGAGCTAGGCCCCCCGCCCCAAATCATAAAAATAAATTAAAGTCATAGTCCAATACAATTAAATCACATCATTCAAATATCATATTATAATTCACAATATTAATCAACATTCATTTTCATACAAAATCATTATTCATATTTAACTAAAGTTTTCACATTTAAAATGAAATAATTTAAAATCCATATTAACATGCAAGTCAATGCTTCTATTAATTTTTATAATTTATTTAATCACAACAAATCCAGACCTTATTAAAATTCAAATGTAAATATCAACATGTGAATTAGAGAGCTAGTACTTCTACATAACCTCCAATATTTCTAATTAACTAAATTTTATGATATATGAATAAACACTGACTATTTAGGGTAACATACATGCATACAAAAATCTAAACATCACTAAGCAGGTGATGAGATAATAATGGTCAACCAACATAACACCTAACCAATCACCATCATTTGAATCTAGAATGTAGTTTCAAAGTATAAAATAGGATTCAATGAGAGTGACAAGAGTCACATAATTAAATGGGCCATATAAATACCCTAATGGCATTGGTTGCTCACTAGTCATATCCAATCCGTAAGAAATGTTATTACAATAACTCCACCCTTCACTCCCACCAACTTTAAAATTTAAACTAATAGATTAGTTAAACATTGCTATCCATATCTAATTACATGCTTTAAGATAATTAAAAAATACCTTACTAAACTAAAAAGTTAACTTCCTAATTGAAACAAAAGAAGGGATACATGTAACACCCTAATTACAATCATATTAACACTTGCTTGAAAATTTCTAATTTTTTAATTTATGAATAGAATTACAAATGCAATGAGAAATTACGTCATCATCAACAAAATCAAATATAAGGGTTATGCATGACCTATCATTCCTTAATGACCATCACATAATAACCCCTTAATCTTATAAGTTACTAGTGAGGAGGGTATACAAGCACATTATTATTAATAATAGAAGTATATTTCATCAAGAGTTATTAGATCTCCATGTTATGATTAAAACTAATTAATAACATGATGATCATTAAGCATGAAGAGTGCAACTAAGACTACAACATAATAAAATCTTATAAGAAGCCCCATATATCTTGGAAGGTCCACATGTTATCCAATTCCAGTGACCATTTACAAGGATTGGCTAGTTGTGATCTTTTGAATTTGTTTTATATGTTGTAAAAATCATTGTGAGTAGATGAGAGTGCCTTTTAGATCTAGTTTAGATCTTAAAGAATAAAGTGTATTTTCTCTAGGTTGGATGTGTGCCCTTTACAATTCTTAAGATGTAACTCTAGTTGTGGAGACAATAGATGGGAAGGCCATTAGACCTTATTTTTGTTGGATATTTTCCCATATAGATTTTTCTAGGGTAAATTTGTTAAATCTTCATGTCAATGGCTTGTTTTGTTCCTTCCATGTTCATAATTGTAGTCTCTCTTTGTTAAGATATTTAATAATGTGATTATCTACAATGTAACAAACCATATCAAAATTTTCTAAATTTAAATCAAATGATTTATTATTGAGGAAACAAAGTAAAATGTTTCCATAAAGACACTTTCTATTTTAATTTGAAATATAAAATATCACAAACTCATGAAATAAATTAAGTACATTAAAAATCTTTGACCAATTTCATTATTTGTCATGATACATGTCTTAGTAATATAATTTTATTAAAATCAAATAAGGATTACAAATCATAATAAGGCCTATTGTCTTAGCATTTTTCAAATAAATAAATATATATATATATATATGTGTGTGTGTGTGTGTGTATATACATGTATGTATATATATGTATATATGTATATATGTATGTATATATATACATATACACACACACATATATATATAATGTATATATATGTGTGTGTGTATATGCAGATATATACATACACACACACACACACACAAACATATATATATATTCACACACAAGTCATCTGATCCAAGTACAAGTAATATGGTTATCAAGTTGTATGGAGGGAGAGCATTATTGAAGCACTTTACCTATAACCACAAACCAGATAGTCCCTTGCTCAACTTCCTATTGGAAATTGGCCAACCCTTTAATGAGGGTGGTAGGTAATGAAATTTACAATCATACTAACTTTGAGAACCAACTATATAAATACACAACCATTGTCACATGCTCCTAGTCATAAAAAATTTGAATACCCTCTAAGTACTGGTAGATTTTGATTAACATGCAACTTTGGAAGTACTATGAATTGATGATGCACAGAACCATAACATCATTTTGGCCAAAGTTTTTTAAGTATAAGTCACATTTAAATGCGGGTCATCCATTCATGACATTATTATCTCTTATTCAACTCATTAAAGGGAACACAAGTGCATAGACCGACATATTGGTTTTATAATTTAACAAATTAACTACCATACTCTTGATGTACACTGCCTTGAGTTGGTTTGATAATTTTTCATATTTCATTCACCATCAATCTACAATGTTAAAGATGAGTAGATACAATTGGAGACACCTAAAATATTCCCTAGGTCTATTCATCATCACTTAACCTATGACCTAATCCCTATTCAACTAATTTCATCACTTAGACCTACATGCCATCACCTAATCCTAATTAACCTATGACATATCCTTTCACCTAAAGTCTCACACTTAAACTAAATAATCATATTATTTAATTTATAACATTTTCCATTTCCTCATAAATAAATAAGTAAGTACTTATTTCCAACTATTATCCACCTCACCCATGTGACCAAAATAATGAAATAATATTATTATTTATTAATTCTTATATTCCCTTACCACTTTCCAAAAATAATGAAGACCTAAAAACACTTGTCCTTGTCTGCAACCTTTACAATAAGGAACATGTACAGTGGTGTAAAGTTTTAAGGGCCAAGTATTTGGACTTAGCAGATTTGGCTCGGATTCTAACAATCGCCAATCCTAATAGGGGCTCTCTAATATGGAATTTCATACTGGCGTGTCAGCCGTTGATAACAGATCATTTATCATGGGTAATAAGGAACAGAAATAGTGCCTCATTTTGGTACAACTCTTGGAATGGGTACCACCCTCTGGATAATTTGTCGGGCTTGGACGATGCAATAGTTGTAACCAGTAATCTTTATGGGGAAAAACTAAGTTCTTAAGTGGTTCTGAGTAGGGGAAATGGTAGGTGGGAATTTGAATGGAGAAGTTTTGAAATGTTGGAAGCGGGGCCCAGGAGTGTTCTGTTATCAGAGCTTTCAAAGAGCAAAAAATTATTCACAGGGGCCAAAGACGCCATCAAGTGGTGCGCGGCGAAGTCGGGTGATTACTCACCTAGATTGGGCTATGAAGTGCTAAGGAGAAACGATCAACATTTTAGGTGGCCGACGAAACTTTGTTGGAGGTCTTTCGTGCTACCCAAAGCTGGGGCATTTGCGTGGTTGGATCTTCACGGGAGAATCCTGACAGGTGAAAGATTAATGAAGATTGGATTGCAAGGGTTGTTTCATTGCGCTCTGTGTGATAATGCATCGGAATCTAACAACCACCTGCCGGTTGAGTGTGTGTACGCGCAAAGGTGCTGGGAAACCTTTCGTGAGAAGCTGGGATGGAGATGCCCGCTTCAGTTCAATCTAAAAAGCATTTTTGAGATGTGGCCCCAGAAAGCCAAAGGCTCGGCTATGGGTGGGCTATGGGAGGAGGTCCCTGCTATAGTTTTATATCGGAATGGAACTTGAAGATGGTAAGGACTTGGCCGCTTGTAAATGCTCTCAGAGGTCATTTAATGAGGAACAAGGATTGAGGAAAGGGGTGAAATGGGAATTGCCACCGAAGGGTAGGTTGAAACTTAATTTTGACGGTGCCTCGAGAGGCAACCCGGGGCCGTCAGGGGTGGGATTCATTGTCAGGGATGATAAAGGTGATATATTATGGACAACATCTTTCAAACTTCAGCCTGGAACTAATAATGAGGCGGAGTTGACAGCCTTATTTGAAGGTTTGAAGTTCTGTACCGACAACAATCTCCATCAAATTGACATAGAAGGGGACTCCCAGATAGTAACAAGGGCGGTAAGCACTAATTCTACACCAAGCTGGAAAATAAAATTATGGGTTGACCGTATAGTCCCGCTGCTAACAATAGTAGGGGATTTCACATCGAGACATATTTTTAGAGAAGCCAACAATGGAGTCGATCTACTGTCCAAAGAAGGGATCGACCAATCTGCTTCAAAAATGGAGTCACCAAACCCGCGTACGTGGGAAAGTCTGGAAGAGCTGATGAGAAATGAAAAGAGTTAGTCTGTGAGCTTTCAAATCTCAAAGGTATTCGAAAATTCAGAGGTACTTAAGGTGTGGCGACACTAGCTGTTCCAGATGAAAACACCAAAGTAGGTTGTTTGTGGCAGGGTCAGTGGGTGACCTACGACATATCCGTCCTTGGTTTCTTACATCCTTTGGTAGATGGGTCAGAAGTCTCTGGACTTTCCCCTCTACATTTCTTGCTGGGAGCAATTCATTGTGGTGGCAAGTCAAAGGCGGGGGTAGGAAACCATGGTGGTCAAGCTATGTGCAGGTGATGCAAATAGGGTCAGCTTCTACTACTGCTGCTCTATCTGTGTATTTTCTCTACATATGTAATTTCCTACTGGTTTAATTGAATGAGTACTACCCCCTAAGGTAGTGTTTTTCTAAAAAAAAATATTATATTCCCTTACCACTTTTCAAGAATAATGTGGATTTAAGAACACTTGTCCTTGTGTTCCCATTATTCTCTCAACACAACCCTATAATATAGCATCCTTAGATGCACATGTCCCTAATTTCCCTCGTGCCCTCAACCACTTGCTAAACTTAGTAAATTCATCCTAACCATGCACATTCTAACTACCTTATCTCCAACCTCCATCTTCTCCTAGATCCTAGTGAATTCCTATTAACCATTCTCCATCCCTGATGTCATAACCAAATCTTAACCATGGACTCCCCATTCCCAAAATCTGTAAATTTAGGTACTTCCCTCATTCCTCATCCATTATCACTTATGTTAAGTATATGTTTTCAAATTGGTGATCTTCAAGCAAGGAGCATCCACATTCCAATCCATTGAGGAGCAAATCATTCAACAATGGAGGCTTTTGGTAAAATTCCACGTTGGTTTAATGTTTTGATTAAGGAGGAAAAATAGGTTTTGAATGGACCCAAAACCATTAACATGCAAGTTTTGACGAGGACCCAAAACCCACACAAAAAGACCAAGCCGCAAAAGCATAAAACACAAACAACCAACAGTGAAACAAAAGTAGATTAAACAATAAACAACATGAATACACAAATCTGCAACAAATAGAAAAGGTTTTAATGGGATCCTTGAACCGAAAACAAGGGAACTTGCATCCAACAACTTCCTAAAATGACCAAGTAACCATCAGCCTGAAATAGCCATACTGCAACACAACATTTATCAGCACCAACTAGCAGCACACTTCCTGAAATGTTCAGGTAACCATCAACCTGTATCAGCCAGACTACAGCACAACACTTATCAGCACTAGAACTGCCTGAGATAGCTAGGCAACCAACAACGTGTGACAACCAAATAGAAAAATCACACATAGCAACGACACCCATCCAAGTTTCCAACCCACTGGCTAAAGTAGCAAAATCACAAAAAACCAAATGATCAAAAAAACTAGAGCCCATCAACATCCCCTCTCCACCTCTATAGGAGTAATCACCATGGAAACCCAAGCTGCCACTACAAAGGAACTCCATCCAGTTCGCATTCCACCTGCATAGGAATGGCCTCCACCTCAATAGAAGATGCATTGGAGAAGACTCGCAAAAGAAATGTGAACAAACCACCACACCAAAAACACCCATCTCCACTTCCATAGGAGACACCAACTGTAGGACACGGAAGAAAGCCAACACTCAAACAAAAAGAGTTTAACATAGTAATAAGGGGAACCAACAACATCAGGGCCTTCAAAATGAACAAAGTAAGCAACCTTGTCAAATCCAAACCAAGGGTGGAAACAACACCCTTAAAAACCTGCGAGAGAAGAGAAACTCACGAACTAACCAACATAGTTGGTTTAATGTTATTATCTTGTTTTTCGTCCATTCTTAAGCTCTATCTAGAGGTTTTGCTTTGTTTGAAATAGGAACTTGCATAATTTTGTTTGTTTTTGTTTGATTTTTAATATTTAGCATTACATTTTGGTGACTTTGTTAGGAACTTGCTCCATATTTCACTCCATTTTCTATGCTTGTGTGTTTCATTGTTAATTTGTACTATATTTGAAGGTCTTTGAGTGGCTCTAACAATCAAGTTTTTGTAGGTATCTTTAAGAGCAAAACATAGTGCATGGTTACGATTAGGATGATAGAGAGACAAATTTTGACATAAAACACTTGTATTTTGTTGATAATTTTTTTTAATTTTTACAAGGTCACGTGAAGGTATAGTGGTACATAATTTTGTATGGCCATACGAAATCCATGTTGTACAAACATCGTACTATGTAGAAAAAATTTCCAAGCTGAGGACATATATAAAGTGTTTTGTAGTTATAAAGTTGTCAAGGTTATACACACACAAAAGATACACATTTGAAATGAAGCGTTGAAAGGAAGGATATATATAAATTAATAGAGATAGGTAGATATACACAACATTGAAAATATATGCATAGTCAACACTAAACCTTTCATTATTGTATATAGCACGTGAAGCAAAGGTACGTATATATATTTAATATGGAATTGATGTATATACAATCTTATAGCATATAAACACTTAAATCATTCTTAATTTCCTTCAAATCTATGGGTTTTTGGTTTTTTTTTTTTCAATTTTATTTAATTGTATTTAAACTCATTTTAAAATCTACCCCAATTCATACTCTATAACAATTTGAAATCAAGAAAAAATCATTGAAATTGTTTAGAAAAGTCTTCAAGGTTTGTGATTGTATAAGTTTTGGATTTCACAAGGTCCAAAACCCATGGCTAAGTTGGTTTGTATGCGCCTAGATATCCGCCCATTAGCGCTAAGGTCATATGAGTGATCATAGGCTAAGCCTCTCATAAACCCCTAATCGTGTGGGGCTTAAGGCTGCAATTCCATTCAACTTGCAAGGCTTTATTTCCAGCATTAAATCAATTATCACCCTCTTGCCTTAGGTTGTGGTCACCTAGGCAAATAGGGGCCAACCTAGAAGGGGCTTAAACCTTATCTTGCCTCACTCAAACTCCATAAAAAGTGCCTATCTCTCAAAACATGATTTTTTTTTCAAATTTTATCAGATTTTCAAAATTTTAAAAGCATTGGAAAGATAATTCTACAACACACACAAAGGAGAGGTATTCTATCTTCTTTTTTTCATAATTCAGGTAAAAAATCATTCAAAGCCAGGTTTGCATTTTCAAACTTGATTTGGTCATTAATTTCACATTTTTTAGTCATTTTTCATTGTTTTTTTAATTTATTAGAAAAATCCAAGGATTTTGTTTTTGTAGTTTAGTTTTCTATAAGACTTTTTGTTTTTATATTTTTAACTGAATTTTGTGTGTAGGTATTTTTATCCTTCTAGGCCTTTAATCTTGTAAACTTCAAACTCAAGTGATTTTGCATGACAATTTGATTATAGAATTTTTTTTTTTTTGTGTGTTGTATGTTTTGTGTTTTTCACATTGAAATCGGGATAAAATTCACTTCACATTTTAATTTGGGATAAAAATTTACAAGTGTATTTTAAACCCCAAGCACACTAATGTATGCTCTCATCTCACACCTTGGGGTGATCTTGAGGATCATAAATGGGTGTTGTCTTGATTTTCTTTTTAGGGGGTCTGATTGGGGATTTCATCACCCTAAGGGACGACCTCAACTCTTGTGTTCTAGTAATGTACAAATAGCAAGGGTTGAATTGAAAGACACACCTCTTAAATGTTGTGATTTTGTCATTCAGGCTAAGCCCCCAAGAACTTTATACCTTGGGGAAGTGAATTAGAAGGGTGGATTACCCTCTTCTCCTAGTTGTTTGACTTTCTTAGAATTTCAAATTCATGGATTAGGCCTCATGTACCCTTGAATTATTTGGAGTATACCCCTAGATAAGCCTTATATAGCCTAGTTTAAGACCTTTCGGTTGTTTCTTATTGTGGTGCAACGTACAATATCATACCTAAAGCTACTCATCCCATGTCTTTGTGCCACTGGACCCCTACCTACCGACTCTTGAAAGAGAGGTGTCTCACACAAATATTAAGGTATTAATAGATTAAATTCTATGGTGGGTCCACACTAAGTTAACACTCCTTTTATTGAATAAATTTAGGCTTGTTATTATGTCTTCTTGTTTGAGTGTTGTATACACCAAAGTGCTAGTTTATAAACCTTTACTACTAAGTTTGAGTCAAGTCCAATTTGAATTACTTTTGCTTATTTGAAAACACATTGCCCATTGGTATCCTTGAAATAAAAATGTTGAATTCAAACCTAGGATAACCACAATTTAGTGCAAAACCTATTTATCCCTAGTCATCACAAAATAATTTCCCAACATCTCTCACATGAACCACATACCTTATGTACTTCACATTTATCCATTTTGACCATACCATTAGTCCTTCATATATTCTCCATATTTTGACTTTTATAATTATCTAATCATCACACCAATACCTTGGCCATTTCTCATTTATCCATTTTAACCATATCCCTAATCCTTCATCCATTGTCCACACTTTGACTTATCCCATTGTCCAAATTTTTACAGCACACCTTGAGTGCACAATACACATCTTTTTATCACACATTATCCCCTTGGCCATAATCCTAGTGATCTTTGAGTCACACCTAAGAGAAAATTAGGATATCCTTGGTCATCATATCATCATCGACGTCTTTAATCCACATCATTATTATAGTCCACACTTGTTATCAATCCAAATCAACTCTTAGTCATAGTTGAAAACATCACTTTTGGATTTTTTAATCAAAATAATCACCTTAGTCCAATATTTGGGACCTTTAATCATCCTAAGGCCCCTTGTTTAATCCTTAGAATTCCTACACCAATCCCTAGATTCCAAAATCCAATTATAATCAAACAATCCTAAATCCAAATGCATAGTCCAAACTTAAATCCAAGACTATCTACTCCAATCCACATAGTCCACTTGATCACCTCTTCCACAAATAATTTCATCTAAAGTAATCTAAATCATACATTTAATCACTTAAGATTATCCCTCATTAGTAGTTTTTTACTCCCTTTTTTACCATTCACCGCAAGCCAATAAAATTCACTTAGTCCTCCACGTCTATACTTTCCCAAATAAAATTTGAAATTCAAGACCAATTCCTCCTATCACATAAAGAACTAGGCAATAAAACATGGAATAAAATCCCTTCCATAATCAACAACTCACATAAAGGCTTCCTTTCCTAAGGGAGTCTTCTCATCGTGATGATAGTGAAAATGATAATGACGTTCCTAACTAACCTGAGCATACTATTGATACATATACCATCTTAGATTCCAAACAAGGGTAATATCTCATAGAGAAACACATTTAAATAAACAAAGATTCCATCCTTAGACTAGTAATAGAATTGGGGCCAAAACTACCTCATAGTTATGATCTTTCCAATCTCAATCACAGAGTCCATCTTGATCCTACTCGTGAAGTCATCTGTTCCACACATGACCATATTGATCCTTGTGTAGAACCTATCACTCCTAATAAAGGGAAATAACCCCTTACCATTAGAGGTAATCCCTTATATAAAGGGTCGGTACCAGCTAAGTATCTGTCCCTAATGAGGTTCGTGATCCCACACCTAGTAGTCAAGCAACATCCACCATCAACATCCCACTTGGACACACAAGCCACAACTACCCACATAGACCCCATATCCATCTCCATTCTTAATCTAAAAGCCTCCACCATGGCCATAACAAGTTCACTCAAGGTCAATGTTAATTCCAAGAGTCATCTCAACTAACATCAAAACCCCATCTCACATAAGGTCTATAACACAAAACACCATTCACACAACTCTCCACCACCACCTAGTTCATCCTTTGATCAAGGATGGAAAGTCATGAAGTATCCCCTTAAAGGACTTCAAGGATTACCTTATAATAAATCCTATGCCTTTGAGGAATTGTGCCATTATCTTTTTAATCGATCAATATCACAAATACCTTTCTCCACATCTTTTTAAATTCCTAAATATGACAAGTACAAGGGGATGAGAGATCCCAAGGAACGTATAAAATAATTTTTTGTGGCTAGTCAATAAGTAGCACATGAAGACACATACTTACTATGCCTATTCCCTCATAGATTAGGTGGTCAAGCACTTGAATGGTTCTTGAAACTACCTAAGGGGTCCATTGCGTCCTTTAGAGACTTAATCAAAAACATTTTCAAACATTTATCCTATAACATAGAACATGAGCTCACCATAATGGACTTCTGTAACACTATAAAAAAATCAAGGAAAAGATTCTCACCATTCCTTTAACGTTAGAGAGATTTAGCTAGTAGGTTCTCATGGCCAATACTGGAAAAAACAAATAGTACATATATTTGTCACCAATCTTAATCTGAATTTGGCCTTCCATATTCAAGTCCAACGTGTCACTTCTTTCAATGAAATTGTTGAAAAAGGAATTCAAAGTGAAAAATCCCTTATTGCTAAAGGGGTGATCAAGCTTTATTCCAAATATCACAATCAAAATGACAAATCTAAGGATAAGCCCAAATTCTTTATCAAAAACAAGAATGTAGTTGGAGGTGGCATTACCGATTCTAAACATGTCAAAAATGTCCACAATCTCATCCATTGTCATTCCATCTGCACCCCCTAAACCACAACGAAAAAGAAGAAATTTTACGCCTTTAGGGGAATCCATTTAGTTATATTTCTATCAGTTTTTCAAGGATGATAAGGCAACCTTTTCACTCACAAAACCTTTTGATGATATTCAACCAAAGCCTTCATGGTATAACGAAGATTAATATTGTGATTATCATTGTATTAGAGGTCATGCCACATGAAATTTTATGCAATTGAAATATTATATCCAAGATCTTATAGATAAAGGTGAGATTGAAATTGAGAGATCATCAAACACCTCGCCTAAGCAATACTTGGGTATATATCAAAACCCTTTCCCCAAACATTATTAGTAGTACAACCAAGGTCAAAACTCTGAAACAAACACCATTGATTATCATAGAACTCCATAGAATTATTATTCCAATGTTGGTCACATTGAGAAATTTTATGAACAGATCCAAACCATCAAAGTAAAAACATTTGATTGGGTTTTCACCACTAAACACAAAAACATTACCATCCAAGGTCATACTCCATCTATCTCAAATAATAAAAAATAATATGACTTCCTTAACCATCTTGGGCAAATATTAGCCCAAATTTCCATTCTTGAGCTTCTATACACATCTCCTACTCATAGGGATATTTTTAATCGTATCCTACAAGAATCACAAGTCCCTAATGATATTGACCCTTCATGTTTCCAAGCCCTTATTGACCACCTTTTCATCGAACATTGTCTCACTTTCACCCCAATTAATTTTTTCCACTTGACCCATGCCATAATCATCCCCTTCATATAAAATCTCTTATTTCCAAACATAAGGTAAAATGTGTGATCATAGATAATGGGTCAAGCCTCGATATTTATACACTTACACTAGTGCAACATTTGGGTTATTCAGTAGAAGCCTTGGGATCACATACTATTACAATCAGAGCTTATGACAATGCATAAAGTGAAACAATTGACACTATTTACCTTCCCATCGAAGTAGGACCCTAATTGCAATATATATATGACATGTATTAGACCTAGTCCTTCCATATAATATCTTGCTTGGTTTACCACGACTTCATGTCATGCAAGCCTACCCTCCACTTACCACTAATGTCTTAAGTTCCCATATAATGGTGTAGATTTATTATTATTCTTGGTGATCTCCAACCTTATCAATATTTCCAAATGTTGGAAAGGAAATATGACAACTATTGTCCCTCCTCTAACATTGACCCCCAACTCCCTTCCATAAAATCCACATCATTTATTAAACCTATCAATTTACCTTCCACATCTTTCACTTTGTCCACTAAGCAACCATCCCTAAAATCCACATTCAAGATTCTTGATAAAGAATGTGAGGAATATCAAATCCATTAATCCCTTCATATTTCCAAATTACCCCTATGACCATGATCCTATGGTTAACCTCACCTACCAAATCCTCTTTTCATGTTGCCATGGGGTCCCACTACCTTCCTTTTTGATGGTTATATTGTTGATAAGGAAATAAAAGGCTTTGATCCCACATGGCTCTACAAAGATAAATAATATGCTACTTGCTTCAAAGAACATACATATCCCATTCCCTTGCATATATGTAGTAAAATCAACTATAAAGGCAAAGGTCTTGGTTTACACGAACAAGGCCCAGTTGATCCTATTTACATACCCATAAATGATGAAACTGTTGACTTAGGATATGGTGCTTATGATTATTACTATGATGCTATTATAGATTTTTCCGATGATTCTAGGCACACTTCTTTTGATCTTGATGATAAAGAAGTAAATGTCACCCCTAGTCCTTCCAAAGAGCTTGACACAACAAATTTATTTCATGACAATACCATTTTCACCATTTACCTCAAATATCCCAACCTTGTTGAATGGTACCAACATGCCCCTCTTGATTAGACACATTTCAAAATGATGAGACTATTCTAGATATTTTACAATTGTGTACCCATCTTCCATCAAGAGATCATAAGAAAGGTTTCTAAATTCTATTGAGTTCATCAACATACTTTGGAGAACAAGGTATTTTAGAGTAACCATCATAACTTATAGAGACATCCTTTGATAGTGAGATTCACCTTCCATTGGATCCTGCTTCACTTCAAGATGGGTCACCATTTCTTATTGAGGAAGATATAAATATAAAATTGGGTATAAAAGAGGCACCTAAGTTGACACAAATTACGGTTGCTTTAGATCCTAAGTTGAACATGAACATATCTATGGTAATTAAAGATTATCTAGATATATTTTCTTGGTCCTACATTGACATGATTGGATTGGACCCTTATTTGGTTGTCCATCACTTTGTGGTAAATCATAATGTTAAACCAGTTTAATAAAAACTAAGAAAAATGCATCCTAAAGTGGTAGTTTTAGTCAAATAAGAACTTCAAAAGTTGCTAGATGTGGAATTCATTTGACCTATTGATTATCCAAAGTGGGTTTCTAATATAGTGCTTGTAAGCAAGCCAACCAAAGGAGTCAAAGTATGCATAGATTTTAGAGACATCAATAAGGCTTTCCCCATATATGATTTCCATTATTAAATATTGATATGATTATGGATTTGACAATCGGTCATGAGATTTTGTCCCTTATGGATGGCTTCTCAACGTATAACCAAATTAAAGTAGCACCTGAAGACCAACATAAGACATCATTTATCAAGCCATGGGGAACATTCAGTTATAAATTTATACGATTTGATCTCAAGAATGTTGGTGCTACATATCAAACAACCATGATTGGCATACTCCATGATATGCTACATGATATTGTTGAAGATTATGTGGATGACATATTAAGAAAGTCTAAGCTCAAATAAGATCGCCTAAATATCTGATGTTGTATCTTTCAGAGAGTACAAGAATATAAAGTCATATTGAATCCCAAGAAATGTGCTTTTGGAGTCACTTCAAAAAATATCATAAGGTTCATTGTTTCTAGTTGTGGCATATAGGTGGATCCAATTAAGTTAAAAGCAATAAAATAAATGCCACCTCCTAGAAACCTCATATAGCTCTACGGTCCACAAGGGAAACTCCAAGCTATCAGATGATTCATTGCACGATTATCCAATAAGTTCACCCATTTTCACATCTACTTTGAAAGGATGTAAGTTTTGAGTGGGATGAGTGATGTCAAAGAGAATATGATCACATCATGAAATTCTTGTCTAATCCTCTAGTTTTAGTGGCACCCACTCTAGATAGGCCTCTGTTGTTATACATCTCAATTACACAACATAATTTAGGTGCCCTTTTAGCTTAGCATAATGATTAGGGAATAAAAAATTTCATTTCTTTCCTTAGCATTATATTGGTTGGGTTTGAACTCAATTATTCATCTATGGAGAAAACTTGCCTTGAAATAGTCTTTGCCACACATAAACTTCACTATTACATGCTTAATGCTACCACCCATTTGATCGCAAAAATTGATCCATTGAAATATTTGTTGTCCAAAGAAACTCTTACTAGTCAAATGGAAAAATGGTTGATGATTCTTAGTGAGCTTGATATAGAGTATGCCAATCAAAAGGAAATAGAAGGTGAAGTTATAGTAGATCAATTGGTAGAGGCTCCCATTCGGGATCATCAACCTTTGAACATAGAGTTTTCAGATGAATCCATCATGTAGATTGAGGAATCTAAACCATGGAAATTATACTTTGATGGATCATTCACATCACACAGATCAAGTGTTAGCATCCTTTTCATCACCCCCAATGTGATTTCATTCCAAAGGCATTCCACATTGCTTTTCCTTGCACAAACAATATAGTGAAATATGAGGCACTAAAATATGGTTTGAAACTAGTAGTACAATGGAACATTCAATACTTTAAAGTCTTTGGAGATTCATAGTTGGTAGTCAAAAAAGTCAATGATGAGTTCCTTACTAAGGATGACAAGCTTGTTCCCTATAAACACATGGTTGACAATTTTAAGCAACATTTCTTGGATATATCTTTTGAGAAAGCTATTATCTATAACAAGGAAAATGATGCAACGAACATCATTGGTTCACTTCTAGATATGCCTAATAAAACTCATGAGTATCATTTCCTTGTAGAAAAACTTCTTATACCTACTTATGAGCTTCCAAATTCTTTTATGATATGTGACACCGTCAGTCCCAACACTCCTTGGTACAATGACATTCTTTCCTATCTCTAAAATCAAACCATCCCTTCAACACATCATCCACCAAACTAAATCGCTTATCTAATGTGTATCACGTTATACTATCCTTAGTGGCACATTCTATTGTGGGGGTTACAATAGCACATGGATGTCTCAACTTAGATGAGGCCAACCTTGCACTTCAAGAAGTCCATAGTGATATTTGTAGTGCTCATACGAATGACATGATCCTAGCCAAGAAGCTCCTTTGCATGAGGTATTATTAGCCTACCATGGAATACGATGCCTATTAGTACGTTAATAAATGCATCAAGTGCATCTCAAAAACATGGGGACCTTATTCATCCACCCTCAAAATCCCTACAAACTATTACCACTCCATGGCCCTTCTCTACATGGGGCTTTGATCTTATTTGAAAGATTAATCCCACATCCTCCAACAATCATATATTTATTATAACCACTACCAAATATTTTACTAAGTGGATTGAAGTAGTTCCATTCACTTCACCATCAATATCCAAATATCCAAGTTCATCCTTAACCACCTCATTTGTCATTTTGACATACCATCCACCATCATCAAAGATAAAGAAAAATCCTTCAAAAACCATGAAGTGTGATCCTTATGTGATAAATTTCATATCAAGCACAAATGGTTCATCCCTTATTACTCGCAAGGCAACAGTCAAAACAAGGCGTCCAAAAAACCATCATAAAAGTCTTTAAGAAAATCGTCAATGACATTGGTTGTGATTGAAACCTTTAGCTCAATCCCGCTCTTTGGGCTTATTGCATTTTCATTCACACTCCCATAGGACCCACGCCATATTCACTTGTCTATGGTGCCAAAGAAATCTTACCAAAGAGGTTGAGCTTCCTTCCTTGCGTGTCTCTTTCCATAACCTCGTCTTATAAGAGGATTATTGAGCTTCACACTTACATTAGCTATAACTCCTTAAGTAACATTGTCTCACCACTCTCAATCACCTTAAATCACATAAACAATTATTATTTCATGGTTATTAAAAACACCTCCACACTTGAGAGTTTGAAATTGGATACCTTCTCCTTAAGGAAAACCAAAATAATACCACCCAAGATAGAGAGAAGAAAGGGAAATTCAAGCCAAATTGGTTGGGTCCATATGCCATTACTACCAAGTTTATATTTTTACCCTACAAGCTACCCACCATTGATGACCATGAGCAAGATGAGCCTATGAACATTGTCCATCTCAAACACTTCTATGCTTAATCCATTTAACACCAATCTTCCAAAAAAAATGAAAAACAAAACCAAAAAATCCTAAAAATAGTAAAGAGATTTAAATTCATCCATTGATGAAAACCACTACTTGTGGCACCTTGGAAAAGTACCATGATGAAAACTTGGTAAACATGCATCATGTGTAGCAGACAACCACTCAAGTCTATGAGCATGAATCCATCCCTTTTATTCCCACCATCACATTTTATTCATAGCATTATCCCCCTTGCCTCAGATTGTTCGCTCAAGTCCCTCACTCATCCATCATATTTCATACATTTTTATCCCCTCCAATACATTACCTACTCATGTTATCCTCCTTCATCGGATTGCTCAAATTACCAACACGTCCACTCATTTTCATCCCTCCATCCCCATCTGTCCATCCCTTTTCCTTCCCCATCATTTCTATCCATTTCCAGTCCATTCCCTTTCCTTGATTTTATGCTTGATTAGGGACATCCCCTTGTTGACATTTCTTAGGGAATGATCCACATGTAAATACCCATTGAGGCATGACCTTTTCATCACCATTTATCATCACATTGATTCATGATTTAGTCCTTGTTTGAAATATACCCATTGACCTGCCATCCACTATCCACCCATGGATTCAAAATTTAATTAGAAACCAACTCATGTTTTTGTATTCTTTTTGATTAATTGCTTGCTTATCTTTGTCTTTGTTTGAGTCAATTTGTGTCTTTTACTTTTTTATTTTCATATTTATTTTCATTTTTTTCCTTGTTTGTTACATCTAGTTCTAGTTTTCCATATTTAACACCATCATGATCAATTTATTCATTCCTACGATGGCGTGTCTATAACAATACATTCCTTGGCTCACTACACTGTTTACACTTTCTTTGATTTTCTTTGTATTTTGTTTTTAATTTGTGTTTTGCTTCTAGTATTAGTGCTCAACCAATCACACCATCATGGTCACCTTCATCATTCATATGATGGCATGCCTATTGGATCACTATTCTATTTGTAACTTCTTTGTTTGAGAGATTCCATATGCATATGGCGTATTGTCATCACGATACCTTATATCATGGTGTATTTAATGTTAAGTGCTATAAAATATAAAGGTTACTCCTTGCATTAGAAGTTACTATGACAACATGTATTAATAATCCATTTATATATAATCCTAAATATTGTGTCATTTAGTTGGATTACATCCTTGGGAGATTTCATTATCCATCGTGTACATCCATGCAATCCAATCTAATATTCCTAGCGACATCTATCCAAATGCCCAATGCTTAATCCATCATTGGTTTTATATTCATGGCATGTACATCATTACAACATGATATCTCTCAAGTCACCTTTTATCCTTTATGACACATCTTGTCTTTTCAAGACACCTAGTGGGTTCCATTTCACCCAACAATTCTCTTGAGGGGGCATCACTTCTATCATCATCCCTAAGTGACCAGGGCAACTTGCCACTGAAGCTTCATTCTATCTCATCCTAATTTGTATTTTTCTTTGACACAATGACACTCATTTGTATTGTATCGAAGAGGGACAAAATGTAGACACCTTAAATATTCCCTAGCTCTATTCATCATCACTAAACCTATCACTTGATCTATAATCGACTAATTTCATCACCTAGGCCTACACCCCATCAACTATTCCTAATTAACCTACAACATATCCCTTTCACCTAACATGATGGAACTTCAAATTTCTACTCTATAAGTTCCATTTTATCTTGCCTTTGCCTCTAGTCCTCCATAATGTTTGGGAAAAGCCTAAGGGTGGGGTTTTACCTTTGTTTTCATGTAAAACCCTTGTGTTTTGTCTTATGCCTTGGGTGGGATCTATTTGGTTGTTACTTTTTGAGGAGGGTTTTAAAACAACTTGAGCCCCATCGTTTCATCTTGGTAGGACCCCTTTTGGTCCATCATTTTATTTCCTTCACTGGTTTTTATTATTTCCTAAGTCTAGGATGGTCGCGTGCTCCCTCATTTAAAACAACTTATGTCATTGTTTGTTGTTGGCTTAGTGATGTCCCCTCATGCTTTTAATAAGTGTTTTATATTTTGTAGAGGAACAAATTTGCATGACCATAGATCAATCACCATTCGATCTCAGTCGTTCCTCGCTATCTCGTGATGACCCCACCACACAGTTTTGACTGATCATGATATCACGATCGAGCACCATGTGTCTCATCTGGTGAAGCCGAAGGGATGATAAAAGTACTTTAATACTTTTATCTAGTTTTAATACATTATGTAGCAGGTTACTAAAGTAGTTATGAGATGTGTGTGCTTCAGATCAACGAAGATGTTATAATCTCGGCAGGAAAGGTTCTCAATGATTAACGACAAGAGTTGGCAACTATGTTGAACGAGCAGGATTGTCGATGGTTGAGATCCACGATTGCCCGCCATCGCGTGATCAGGAGTTGCAAGGTCTTTATTGATTGCGATATCATGGGCGAGCGCCACGTGGATTTCCTTGGCAATGTAGAATATGGTGGGTCATGATCGCCACAATGGAGATCGTGTCATTTTGTTTTGAAGGCAGTTGTTCGATGATGCAACCAAAGTGAAGGATCGACAGATAGTATTTGAATCTACATCAAATGTGATTGGAGTCATTGGCACAATGCGTGAGTAAGCTTTAATGGAATATGAGACGTTCTCTAACTTGATTTGATTGAAAAAAGTGACCATTTCTCTATTCTATTGTATCACAAAGATTTCAAACTTTTCGTGGAGCAGTATCATAGCCGAGGATGAATTTATGAGTTATTGCAGTGAAGGTTAGGGTTTCGGCACTCACAAAGCCATAAGTTAAATTCTGAGTCTCCTGGTTAAGTTCTAATCTAAATTTTGGGGGGAATTTGTTGTGTGCTTGTTAGAGGGCTTGTTGATAATTGTTTTAGGCTTATAGGTTCACTGAATTGTGGGAAATTGCAAGGTTTTGTTCTGTAATTTCATAATTTTGTTTAGCCCTAGTTTGTTTGAGGTTCGAAGTAGCAAGGAAACCCTAGTTTACTCAGGATGACACCATCAAAGTAGCATTCCGACCAAGTTTATTATCTAAAAAGAAACCTATATGATGATTTATTAGATCAATTGCCCTTGTCAACGAATGATAGGAAGAAGGGGTTGGCTTTGATGCAAGGAAAAACCCTAGGGGAGGGATTAGTATATAATTGTTTCAACATAGTCGATGCTAGGGTTCCCCTTATGGGTTTGGAGATGTTCAAACTATGGTTTGGACAGAGGAATTTTCCCCATCCTTTTTCAAATGGTTGAAGGTATGATATGGGGAAGCCGATAGTGTCGAATGTGTTCCTTGATGTGGATTTGCTTAGGGCAGTGGCTGCACGATATGACCCTGTCACACGGGTGATTAGAGATAATGATGGAAAGGTTTTGTTAAACATTAACAAAGAAGAGTTCTGACAGGTTTTTGATCTGAGTGAGCCTAGTATGTTCTTGGTTCCTATTGATCTTGAGGGGATGAAACAGGAGTATGGGAGGTCAAAATCACTTTTCAGAGTTAAGTTCCTCCCGCCTCATTTGGCTAGGGTAGGAGGTTCCAAATTTTATATTAGCCCTAGTGACCAGGAACATTTCAAATTGAACTACTTTGCAAATCACTTCTTGGCCACCTTCTACTCATTATGTTAGATTTTGGGTTTTAACCCCAACACTGTGATGCCCATATCCTACATGTTCATGGGCGTGCAAATACAACACCCCAATTTCTCGGTGGTACATGATTTTGCTTCCTTTTTGGCTGAAAGGATACATGAAGGGTTGTTGAAGTTGTAGCAAAATGATGCAGGCACTCCATTCTTCTGGTATTCTATGTTAATGCATATGTTTTTGTTTAAGAATGTTGATTTCTTCTTTGAGAAGATGAAGTTGAAGCAGTTTGTTAATGGAGAAAAGTTGCCAGTGCAAATGTGGACTATTGATTTATCATACAACAGGGATAATGCCAGTTATGTGCAGTTCAACAACTATTTTGCTTCCAGATTGAGAGCCAGGCTGATGGTAAATGTACCCAAAATTCCTGAGGAGTTGGAGGATTTCCTCAGACCAAAGGGGAGGAAGCCAGAATTGAAAGTTTTCCACAACTGGGGTGACATTATCCCATACCCAGTTAGCACTGTTTTGAGGGTGTATGGTTTTCAAGGGACCCCTCATATATTGCCCTACAATGTGCCACCAAGAGTTGGTTTTGCTGAGGTGATGTGCAGATGGGATGCATCCATGAGGACAACCTTATAGGAAGGGGTAAGGGGACATTTTACCTGGATTATACAGTGGAGTCTAATTTTGTTTTTTCAAAGGGAGGTTGGGTCCATTTTGGAAAGTTTTTTGAAGTGTACCATTTGAGTTTTAGCCTGAAGAAGCAACATGATCCTAAGGGTTTCTTCACCCTATTCAGACAAAGAATAAAAGGGGGCAAATTTGTGCATGAGTTCAATTTCCCCGAGGACCTGAATAGGAATGAATTTGATCTAAGTAAGCAGGAATTGAATAAGGAGAAATGGATAGCTTATGACAAGTTATTGGCCATTGTGCACAAAATGGATCCAAAGTATGATCCATTGATGGAGTTCAGTCCATATCATAAGAAGATTGAATTTTTGATGGACAACTTCAAAGAAATCATGGGCATTTTGATGACTAAGAAGATAAACCTGGAGTTGGACCTGGGCATACAGGAGCAAGCCGTAAGGCCCCTTGAAGAAAGGCCAACCTACCAACCTACAAATGATTGGCCTATTTATAGGAGGAAAAGAAATGATAACAGTGACGAGGAAGATGAAGATAGAAAAGGAAAACAAATAATGAAATTGCTTGAACAACTAGGTCCAAAGATCAAAACACCTGGGGCAATTAAGATAATTGATTTAGAATCATCACCTGAGAAAAGTCCCTCACCACCACCATCAGAGCCAGGCCCCAAGAGACGAAGGATTGAGCAGTCACAAGAGAACTTGGTGGGTGAGATTGTTGTCACTGATTAGGATATGCAGATGGGTATGCCTTCTCCTCCTAGACCAGTTGAATCGGTTCTATCAGATTTGGATATGGAGGGTAAATGTGTGCAAGATGCAAGGATGGAGGCCTGTAAAGAGTTTCTAGATGATTCTTTTGTAAAGACACCAATCTTCTTGCATTTAGTATGGAGAATGAAATTGGAAGAATATCAAGAGAAATGCAAGAAGAGAAGGGAATTGAGGCCTGATAGGTCAGACTAGGAGAATGATGATGAAGTGAAAACTGAATTAATGAATGAATTCAAGAGCATCACTCCTAAGGAGGGGAGAAAATTGGTCAATCAAGCTGGTGTCTTGATTTTGCCTGAGTGGAACATTATCGATGCAGTAGCTTTCAATGCTATTCTGAAGTCCAAACATCCCCTGCAAAATTCTGAAGAAGAGGTCAAGGCAGCATTGCAAGATTCTGTCTTTAGTGAAGAGTATGAGACTTTGGAAATTTGGGCTTTGGCCCCCCATGGGAGAAAGCCCAATCTTACTGATATTAACCCAAATTTGAGAGGGGAGTTAATAATAAAGAGAGCTTCAGAGGCCTCAACCATAGAGGCCACTAATTTGAATATAAATGTGGCCAAATTGGCGTAGAAGACTACTGAGAGAGAGGAGGCTGAAAAGAAAAGCCTTATGGAAAAATACAATTTTATAATTGGAGAGTATAATAAGGTGCAAAAAGGAATATCAAGCTGCAAACAGAGGTGGACAAGTTGAAATATAGGCAGATTGGGGAGACATCAAATGCTCCAGGGATTAAAACATTGCCTTCCACATTCGGGTTAGTGCCTCTTGCTTCCCCCATTGTTTCTACACCAGGGTCTCCCAGTCAAACTCCTTCCCTCAACCCTACTTTGGAACAAATTGAAAAATATTTAGAATGCTCTATTGATCCAACAAAGAAGCAGTTGATGCACAAAATTGCAGAGCTACAGGCATCTTTGAAGGTAAGTGAGGAGGGAGTATTTTCAAAGCAAAGGGATATTGTTAATGTTGTATTGAGGCATTTAAATGAGAAGGTTGATGATAAATTGTCATCTGTGTATTCTGCATATTCTTTATTATTATGTGCAATAAAGAACATTGATAGGGATCAAGAGGTAGCAATACCATTAGTTGAAAAATGGATCCCTAGGGCCAATGATTTGGATATAATGTATAAGGCCTCAAGGTTTT
Organism: Sequoiadendron giganteum; assembly: GCA_007115665.2. Taxonomy (NCBI): domain Eukaryota; kingdom Viridiplantae; phylum Streptophyta; class Pinopsida; order Cupressales; family Cupressaceae; genus Sequoiadendron; species Sequoiadendron giganteum. Next base: position 499,541,914 of record CM021104.1, on the reverse strand, counting down.
ATGTAAATAATAGGCCCCAATCATTAAGGCCTACTCAAGTGTTAGTTAAGTCATTGCAAGGTTTTCAAGCCTTACCAGATGATTTGAGTAGGAAGATCAAAGAGTTGGTGAAGAATTTTGATGATTGGAGTGACACATTGTTACCTGACATAATTGATAAGCAGGGAAATATCATATCACTTTAACAGTGGTAGGATGAGGAAAATGAGGTCATTAATGCTCAAATTACATTAATTTGTGATTACTTAGATTTTGATTTATTGGTGAGTTGTATGGACAAAATTATCAGCACTAGCTCATTCCTTGAGTCTTTTGAAAGAGAAGCAAATTAGGTGGAAGTCAAGTATACGCCATATAGTGTCAAGGTAAATGAGGTAATTAGTTTTAATTGGCCAACTGATGAAGAGTACCAACAGTGGGTAAATGTATATTTAACTGAGGAAGAGTGAAACAGAGTAGACTGCTAATGGTTAACAAATAAACTGTTGCAGTTACAATAGATTCCAGTTTTGTTTTTGATGACCATGTAGGCACAAAATTCTTGAAGTTTTATTGCTCCATCAACCATTCTCAACGGGCAAGATGAACAAGAAGATTCTCTGGGGAGATTGTTGTTGTAACAAATTTTTGAAATATCATGAGGTGCTCCATGTGGCTGGTGACATGTATACTCTCTGGCCCGATGCTTGTTTTCTCCTTCATTCTTTATAAGAAGGATTTCAAGGCCAGAAGTATGAGGTTAGCAAGTTAGATAATTTTGGTCGAGTCTAGGCGAAGTTGCAGAGCAAATTGTTAAGTCTGATAGTTTTTAGAGAAAATGCAATTTAGGTTTTGAGTCATTCTATAGTAGGTTTTGAACTCATGGGGATTTAATGTTTTATGACAGTACTAGCATTTGAGTTAAAATGATTAATTTTAGCTCATGTCTCTCCATTGTACAAGCATGTCTAAATTTTGAATAAAATAATCAAGGGTTGTTTCGTTCATCTCACTATTGTGGTGTGTACAATTCTTGTTTCAGCTTTAATTCAAGGAATTAATTAAAATTCTTAAGTGGGATTGTAGGTTGATATGTTTTGTATAAGGATTTGATAAGTATTATTGGGTTAGAATACATATTGATGAGATTGTAAGCCAATGTTATTGAGGATCCTATATGTTATGTGTTAAATTTGTCATGAACCTTTAGATGCTTATGAATTTGACTCCTCCAATGGATATAGGGCACTGATCTAAGTTGTACCTATTCATGAGGTTCAGTGTTTGTTTGTCTTTACCTAGAGCTTGCTACAATTTGAAAGTTAATGACTATCTTTTACCGTGAAGTGTTGTAATTATCTCATGCTCCAAATAGTTGATAATATTGATGAACAACCAATTCTATTCAGTGTTATCCTGTTATGTTGAGCTATTAAATGAGATTATTTGTTGTTGTTAATGTTGTTTATTAATGGTGCAGAGGTTGTAAACGCATTAAGGGATCACCCTCCCAGGTCTTGCAGAGCCCAAAGTGTAGGAGGTCTTTAAAATCCTCGTCAGTTGGTCCAGGTCCTTCGAGCTGCCCTTGATTGGAATTGGCAATTCCATAGGTAGATTAGAAGATCAACCTAGTTACCATAAAAACAACCAACATAACGTGTCACACTTAAATTAAATAATCATATTATTTAATTTATCACATTTTTCATCTCCTTACAAATAAATAAATAATTACCTATTTCTACCTATTATCCACCTCACCCATGTGGTTAAAATAATTAAATAATAATAATATTTAATAAATCATATATTCCTTCATCACTTTCCAAGAATAGTGGGGACCTACAAACACTTTTCCTTGTACTCCCATTATTCTCTCAACACAACCCTAGAATCTAGCCTCACTAGATGCACATGTCCCTAATTTCCCTCATGCTCTCAACCACTTACTAAACTTAGTAATTTCATCCTAACCATGCACATTATAAATATATTATTTCTACCCTCCATCTTCTCCTAGTTCATAGGGAATTCCTCTTAACCATTCTCCACCCTTGATCTCACAATACAATCTTAACCATCCATTCCCCATTCCTAAAATCTATAAATTCAGATGCTTCCTTCATTCCTCATCCATTATCACTTATGCTAAGTATTTGATGTCAAATTTATGATCTTAAAGCAAGGAGCATACACATTCCAATCCGTCAAGGAGTAAATCATTCAACAACAAACTTTTTTATAACATTTCATGTTGTTTTTAATGTTATTATTTTGTTTTGCTTTCATTATTGAGCTAAATATCTAGAGGTTTTGCTTAGTTTGAAATAGGAACTCACATTTTTTATTTGTTTATGTTTGAGTCAATCTTTAGCATTATAATAATATCACTTTTCCATACAAGAATCAATTCAAACATCTACATATGTGTAATATCTACTTTTGTTCACCTATGCTTTTTTTTTGTCTATAGAAAAAATGTAATATAAAAGATAAATACTTGTGCATCTTTGTGCATTCACATATTAATTTTATTTTTTATTATAAGATCATATTTACCTATAATGATAATGGCATGGTATGCATATTGTTAAAAATTCATATTTTAAACTAGTAAATAAATTCACATATATAACTTTGTATTCTCTTATACACGTATATACATATGAAAATAGAAAATCACGAGTTCATATCATGTATAAAATATATGTACAAAGTGCATAAATCTAATTAGAAATTGCTTCTAAAATTTCAATCTCAAAGCATGCATGCATGTGTATATTCTATTTGTTGCAATCTTATAAAAAAATTGAAGTACAGACTTATTATTATGCAACCTCAATGCATGCACGAAAGTGTATGATCTATCAGACAAAATGCCATAAATATACAACTACAATTGTATGAAAAAATATCAAAGATATATAAATACACACTATATTGCAAAATACCAATTTATTGCAATCTCTATAATATATGTTATATTCATTATAAAATTAAAATAATAATGATACCAACTTATTTAGATAAGAAACTATGCAAAAAATATACATGCAACTACCCTAACTCCATATGAGGGCGATAAAATGACTTATTCCCTAAATTTAAAAGTTTTTTCAGATTATTTGAAAATAAACAACATGCATGCCTAGTTGGTAAATCCATCCCCAAACTACTTGTATTAGACAATAATATAAATATTATTATAAATTTGATATACAATAAATTTTTCAAGACATATTTATTAAAATAGATTTAAACAGCTTAGGTTTAAAATTTACATAGGTTGTAACATTAGTACAATTGTTCATATGATAATATTTTAACCCAAATCCTCATTTAGAAGGTAACGGATGGTGGTAAACAAAATTAGATAGTTAAATATAGAGATATGTATGAAATAACAAGTTTTTATGATAATTTCTATTGCTCGATAGAGTGCCTATAATTAACGGATAAATACAACTCTAAAATAAGATTTAAATATGTCAATAACAGTTGAATATGGGCAGATGGATGGTACCTAAAGAAGAGTGGGAAAAAAGAATATGTTGATTTTACGACAAAGGAATGGTGGAGACAGAATAACACTTTGTTATGGAGTGCCCAACGTATGAATATATTCATGTCAGTTATGAGGACACCTTACAAGTTGATAACTTAAGTACCTTATTTGAGGAGGCAAGGTTGGACAAAATGACAAACTACATCATCAAAATCCACTATTGAAGAGTTAATCTCGAGCGAAGATCACAAACTGTTTAGGGTCTTTTTCTTCGCTAGTGGTCTTGTGTTGTTATTGGGTCCCATAGGATTATGTGGCCTCATGGACATTATTAAAATTTCATTTCAATTATTATATTTTTACTTTTGAAGAGGAGAGATTTGATCATACAAAAAAACTGAAGGGTAATGCATTATAACTTTTTCTCACAAAAGATTTCTAAACTTCTGCACAATATAGTCAATAGGGAAAAGAAGAAAATGCAAAAACAATCCTATGCCTTTTCCAAAACAAACACTGTAGGAAATGATAAAATTAAATCCAAAAAATTATACTTCAATCCCCTTGCCCTTGCAAGAAAAGTTTGAAAGGAAAAAGAGAAATGGTAAAACAAGAATGCCTTGTATTTCTCAGACCTAATTGTAGGTAAAAAATCACACAAAAAGGAGTGAAAATAAGGCAAATCTCCACATCTATCTTCCTTCCATGCCTTTAAAATGAAGCACCCCTCTTTGGATTTTTTAAATACAAATTATTAAATGCAGAGGTTTCAAATATAAACTCCATTCTTTCATATTGATTATGATTTAAATGATTTAAATTTGACTCCACTCACGATTTTCATCATGAGCAAGGTTTGAAAGCAAATAAAAGGCTTAAAATTTATTTTTTAAGTATAGGAAAAAGTATGAACCTTTTTTCACACTTAATTTGGGAATGAATAATTAATAATAAAATAAGCTTAATGATGCCATAATTTAGTGTTGTAATACATATTTACATATTCACATTAAGTTTAGAGCCTTTTTAATTAAAATTGACTTAATTGTGCCTTATTTTTGGTGTTGTGAGGTTTACTTTTACACTTTCACACTAATCCAGGGCTTTATTAATTAATTGAGGTTGATTTGCCTTAATTGGCCCTTTAATTCAAATCCAAGCCTAATTAATTGCAAATTCCGAGGGATAAAATCCAACATTCATTAATGCCTTAACATAAGGTTAACATTGAGTAATGTGTGTCCTAGGCAAGTGGCCTAGGACCCATTTGCCATAGGTGAATGGGTCCTCACTTGCACCTAAGACCCATTCACCATAGGGCGAATGGGTCCTCATTTGCACCTAGGACTCATTCGCCATTGGGCAAATGGGTTCTCACTTGCACCTAGGATGCATTCGCCATAGGAAAAATGGGTCCTCACTTGCACCTAGGACCTAAATTTGAATTATGTTTTCGACAATTTTTCAATGATTTCAAATGTATATTCAGATGTCGGCTTGTGATATTTGAATTTCGAGAATTAATGTTAAGATATGTATAAATAAAAGGTCATTTCACTATGATTCACCTAGAAATTTTGATGAGAGAATTCCTATAGCATTTTTATGAGATTAAGAGAATTCAAGAGCAATTTCAAGGCATTCAAGGGAAAATTATTGAAGATTATTGCAAAAATCAAGATTCTTATCATCATGTCGAAGATTTATTGCATCATGCATGTTGTTTGAGCTAATATGCTAATATAGTGCTCAAGATTTATTAAAGTATTCAAGGAAATTATTTCAAGACAAGTTTCATGATCAAGATCTACATCCATTGAGGCCACTTCATGTTAGTTTGAAGATCTACAACCCAAGGTTCAAATAAGGTTTGGTGAGTTGTTACATATCGTTGTTCATTCATCATTCCTTCATGCTTTTCTATTTCATTACAAGATTTAATTACCAAAATGGGGTTTGACCAAGGTGAACCCCCATTCCCTAACAAAACAACATTTTTCTCTCTTTGATGTGTGATTGCAAATTTTAGGTTGAAGATCCTTTGAAGGGAAAAATTGAAGAAAGTTGAAAAGTTGCAAGAAAAGTTGTCATATCACAGAAACTCTTCTACAAACTTTATTTCCAATTGTCCGACAATGAAAAATGGGAATCTGGGAGTGCAAACACATCAAAAGAGAACCTAGAAATCATTTTTCAGGAACCCTATCCAAGGCCCATTCGCCATAGGGTGAATGAGTCCTCAATGAGCTTCAAAAGGTGAGTTTTGGTGAAAGGTACACATCCTTTTCCCCTTTCCATATCTAGCTTTTGATTACTATTTCTGTTAGATTTTATTATTGTCTTTCATTTGCATTTTATGGCTTGCATTTTGGAGTTTCTTTGATGGTTTTGATCTTTCCATCCAAAGTGTTATTTAACTTTTACCCCCGTCCTTGCATATATAGGAAATTTGTTGATTCATACCTTGATTTAACTCACCTAAGGGTTGATAGTCATTTCATTGTTTTGAATCTCATTTCCTTAAATGAAATTAGGGAAATAGGTCTTTGTGGTGAACCCCTCTTTATCCACCTAAACATATTTTCCTTTTGTTTCGTTTTGGTGAAACTGAGTTTGATCCTTGCATTTTTTAATTTTGGAGTCCTCTTTCACCGTAAATTTAAATTTTGCATGAACATTTACATCTCTTTGCATTGAATAGTGTCTCATTTAGGGTGTCTAGTTTGCATTTCATTTAAGGGTTTTAGGATTGCATTTTTGCATTCTTTAAATTTGAAAAATACAAAAAAGAAGAAGTCATCTTACATATAATTTACATAGCATTACATCATATTCATTTGCATTTTAAAATTGAAATAAAATTGTATATCAAATTAGGTGTTCTAGGTTGTCATTTTGTCACATTTCGCATTTGCATTCAATCCTCATTTCACAAAAAATTAAAACTCAAACTTGCTATATCAAATCAGAATCTAGAATCTATAGAAACTTACTTAGAAATTTGTAAAAAATTGTTTCAAAACCTTCACCTAGGACCCATTCGCCCTAGGGCGAATGAATCCTTGATCAAGGTCATTTCCTTATTTTCTAGGCATTAAAACACATTTCTGCATTTTTGTTTGTTGTTCTCAGATTTTTATTTATGTTTACAATTATTTTTAAGCAAAAGGCATAAAGCCTATATATCATTATATTTATTATAATATATGTACATAAGCATATTTTGCATTAGTAGTATCCAATAGACTGATTGACTATACAAAATGATCACCCATGGAGGAGAGTGATATCAAACCTGCAACCCATTACATACCAAAACATTGAACTTGGCAGAGTAGTATACCCCATGATGAAAAGTGAAATCCATAACCCATTACATTCAAAATTTTACTTAATTCGCCCTACCGTAATGGACAAACAAATCCAACAAAATTTGCCTAGATATAAAGTAAACCAATTGAACCCATATCCTCTACTGTCAAAAGTTCATCACGAGCTTCCTTTGATGGTAAAATTTGACCAATGAAATCAACATTGATCCTTTTGTTGATAAGAAGTTTTGATTTCTATCATGACAAGCAAATATATTTCTTATTTGGTGAGAGAATCAGAGCATTTAAATGGTTATTAAAAACTGTCTTGACTAATTCATTTTTAGATACTGTTGCATCATTACTCACAGGACACAATTCCCCATTTACATTATCGACTTCCATTACTTCAGGTGTATATTGGATTGTTGCCTCCATTTCCATAGTTGGTGCCTTCTGATCTAAACCAACAATGCCCATTTCTTGTTTCTCATCCCATATAGCAATTTCTGCTAAATCCAACAATGTTGACTTATCTTTAATTAATGAGACATCAAAGGAGTTGTTATCTTTCTAATCAGGGGCAGTTAACAAAGTGGGTTCCATGCCATTTATCAGTACTGAGATTGCAACCTATGAGGCAGGATTTTGCTTTGTAGTTGCAATTTTTAGTTTCTTGCACACTTTAGCTCATTTAAAAAAATTGGAGAGCGATTCATCCTCATCAAAGTCATGTAGTGGGACATTCTCTATAGAGTATCTTTCATCATTATCTTCCCAAATATAGACATCATTTTAGAAACCACGAGACTTGGCCCCAAGAAATCCATAACAAGATGGTGCTCCACATCGACATCGGACCTTGGCACCACCATACCACTCAAAGTTGTAATCATATGCTAATTCTATTTATAAATTTTTTATTTCTTCAATTTTTTCATATTTACCTTTAATTGATAAAATTAATGCATTCTGTGATTTCAAAATTGCATTTACAAGACATAATTTTCAGGTTTTTGCATAGTGTAATCAGAAAACTACCTTGTTTAGAATATAAAAATTGCATTTACATATTACATCTTAGGTCATTGCATTGCACTTTACCCTCTTTCCATTTTGGGTTGACATTGAGTTTGTAAAACTTGTATGGGCTTTACAACTTGGTGTCTTATTAGCAATACTGTTGTGAGACGTAATTTGAGATTCATGTCATCCTACTATACACCATTCGTCGTGGATCTTGGGTTTTCTAACTCTCTTTCTAATAGTGTTGATAATCAACCCCCTACAGATCATAACCTTTATACCTCATTTCTAATGACTTCCTTACCTACAACAAATGTGCATGATGTTGATCATATCTCGCAAGAAAAAAATAAGAAGAATAGATGAAGGCTTAGAAAAAATGCAAAATCTTGTGAGTCCTAATGCGATTACTATGTTTGTTAACCTAAGAAATATGCTTGAGAGTAAACATGGAATACAAATTTTATGTGGCCTTAGTGACCTCCTTTACAAGACCTTCAAATATCAAGAGAATGATAATATACATATCTCGATCAACTTTATTGAAGCTAAACCTTGTACAAGCCAAACCAAAATGCCCCATGATATTGCTTTCTCACAAAATGACATAATCAAACATGCACCCGATGGTCCTCTTTACATAGCTGGAAGAATCAATGACAAGCCTACTAATGGGATATTAATTGATCTCATTTGTGTAGAGAATGTGATCATTGAATAATTCTTATTTGTGCATGAACTTTATCAAGATACATTTGGAAGACCGAAAGCATGGATCAAAACACATAATGGTTTTGCTTGCCCTACGATTGGCTCGATAAATCTCCCTCTAAAAGTTGGACCGAAAAAATTAAATGTCTCATTCACCATCATCCTATCATCAGACCAATTTTGTGTGAAGTTAGGCTATCCATGGCTTCACTCCATGAATTTCATCTCGTCGGTTGTGCATAAATGTTTAAAATTTCCCTTTGGCAATGAGATCTTCAATGTGCACCATAGTGGCTTTAATGTTGTGTCTTCCTGTGGGAACTTCTCATTAGATTTATTTTGGCCCGAGCCTATTGAACTTATTAGACCCCGTGAGGACTTATTTCTTCAAATCATATCAAAAGTTTAAGTCAAAGCGCATACCAGAATTATCCCTTAGAAATATGCCTCAACCTGTGATTGAGCTACCCATCCTTGACGAAACCATGATTGAACCAAAAGCCCTTCCAAATATCCAAGAGCAGCCTATTACAAATCCTCCTACCACTTCATATAAGAAACCATGAGACAATCAAAATAATCCTTTGTGCCTCCTAAAATCAAACAAGTTTACAAAGCTAAAGAGAAAGTGATTGATAAACCTCCTATGGTTCCTTTTGTTCCTCCCTTAAGGTAAGAAAAGAAACCTATGGTTGACAAACCCACTCTTACACAATCACAAATTGAAAATAGAATGACAAGAAACCAAAATGCTAGAGAGTGCAAGCATAGACGTCATGCTATTGCTTGTATGTTACAAACTAAAGAAGAAAAGAGCAACATATAAAATCAAAATATGAACTTTCTTGAAGCAATGCATGATGATTCTATACCTTCACCACAACATAAACAAGAACCTTCCAGGGATATTATCATTCAACCTCCTATTGTGATTAATTTAGATGACAACATTGATATTGTAAAGATTGATGAACAAGTGCACAATGAGTTGAATTCATTGTTCTCCTCTTCCATGAGCTTCAATGACAATTCTCCTAAAAAGAGGGTTGAACTTGGTGTGTGTCCTAGTTCGACACTTGATATTGTGCGTTTGGCTAGTTATCCGCCTTCTACATATACCAAACAAGATTGGGATGCAGACGACTTGTTATAGGTTGATTGGCATGTGCCTTACTAGTATTTTGCTTTATTTTATTTTCACGTTTCTTTATGTGATTGCATGTACGTAATGTGATCCCCCATAATGTTTCATTTGATGTTTCTCTCTCTTTTTGTGCATTCCTCTATTTGTATCTACATTCTTCTCTATGTCGTAAGCATTTTATCTTTTCTTTGTCTTGGGTTTTCATTTTGGAGATGATGCAAGGAATCAAGACATTTGGGTCTCTTCCATGTTGACCCAAAATTCTTTTTCTTTGTTTTCGCTCTCTTTGTGTCATTCTTCTAGTTCTATGAGTATTGGGGAATGATGACGTTTTTGAGCTCTATAAAAATACTGTAGCAAAGATATATTGCACTCAAATCCATAGATCCCTTATGTATTTTTGGGGACAAATCCCCTTCCTTTTTCATGTCATAGCTTTATTTCAGAACAGATGACTTGGGAAAGGGTTTTCTAAGTAAGCTCTCATGTATTAGAATTGAACAAATTGGCTATTTTAGAGAAATTGCTCACAACAATGGTGTTAGCAACCACTTTAAAGTGAGGGCATACACTAATAATATCTTTTGACATTTCTCATGTTTCATGGTATGATTTTATTTTTCTTGTGATGCGTTCTTTTCTTGGTGGTGTCATTGGGTTTGATGTCCTTCAAGAGTGCAATATTTCTTAGCGTACGATTTTACTCTTAGTGGTGATGTAATGGATTGCATTCCCTAAGTTTTGAATATTTCACTCTCGACTTTTAGGCACAATGTTGCCTAAGAAGAATACCTTACACGAACTAAGCAAAATCCCTTTGAACAAAAAACTAGAATTATTGTTCATAAGTTTTAGCATGACGTAGCTTGTTAACCTTATGAAGCTCAAAACCCTGAAATTCAAAGCCACCAAGCATAACACACCTTTCTTGCCTATGGAGCCTTGCCTTGTTCATAGGTGTTTAGCATAATGAAGCATGTTAAGCCCTATGAAGCTCGAATTCTAATTTCAAGGCCACCTAACATAACACACCTCACGTGCCTGTGGAGCCTTGCCTTGTGGTGCCTTATTGAAGTTTTTAGGAGGATAGATTTGATATGGTATGGGAGCCTAATATTATTCTCTCATTTTCCACCCTTTTGGGATACTCACTTAGTGGACAACCCGAGGTTCCACTACCTCGGAGTGGGCCCAAAACCAAAATCTTATATGTGTTCCCCACTAATTGAATCGTCTAGGCTTCATCTTCATGGTCTTTGATGGAGTATGATTGTATATATTTGTCATTGCTACATACATAAGTATCTTGAATGTCTACTTTAGTGTGAGTTTGACATAGGGTCATCTTCTCACTAAAGTGGGGGCTAAATGTAGTGTAGGGAAAAGTATTCCTTTTCACACTTAATTTGGGAATGAATAATTAATAATACAATCAGCTTAATGATGCCTTAATTTAGTGTTGTAATATATATTTTACATTTCACATTAAGTTTAGGGCCCTTTTAATTAAAATGGACTTAATTGTGCCTTGTTTTTGGTGTTGTAAGGTGTACCTTTACACTTTCACACTAATCTCTAGGGCTTTATTGGGTAAGTGCACCAAGATGGTTCCCAAAAAGGGGACTTAAGTGGACAGCTTTTTCCTGAAATTGGGAAATACTAACCTTGGATGTGAAATTGAGGATACTTAGACTCAAAAATTTGAGATGGAATAAAAAGAAGGATTCAAGTGCTCCAAGTCTACTTTCTAAACTACTAATTTATTTTCAAAATCATTGAGATTAAGGGGTTCAAACAAGGGACGTACACAAATTGGTGTTGTTTTTGTCAGAAAAACATAACATAGCAACTCTTGTACGACCCTCGTACGGTGAACTTTTTTTTAGTATTTTTAAAATCGCAATAGTCATAAGTTAGCTAACAGTATGTAGTTGATGCACAATTTTTCTGATAATTTTTTGATGAATATTTGATTTTTTACTAACTTGCGAAGTGGACATATCCTAAAAATAGAATTTTGGCCGTGCTACCCCTACAAATTTTGGAAACTAATTGATTTGTTTATTTGTTTATTTTTTAATTTTGTAGAATGGAGTCTAGTTTCTAAAAATGTAATTTATTTGAAAAATTGATGAATGGTTAATTTATAATGAAAAAAATACCAAACATTGCTTTTTGGAAAAAAAAAGACATATAGATAAAATAAATTATGGATGAAAGACTTAACATTTTCAGAACGTGAAAAAAATTACATCGTTGGATAGCTAAGAGATAACCCAACATTACCCATGTGCTCGATTTTTTCGATATTGAGCCACGTGCAATCCTGATGGTGAGCACGAACTCGATTATGAGAAATATGGTGGATTTCTTAAAAACGCGTCTTTGGTTGTTGGGAATGCCCTCCAAACCTTTGGGTTGGAATTCCAAGGCAATACCAAGCTTAAAGTTTGGTAATTCTCAAAGCAAGATATAACGCGCTCGCATTATTGCTCACTTTACATGGTTTTTGCTTCTACGGGGAACATGTCTACTAACCCATAACGTGAGCGCGTTATAACGCGCTCGCGTTATTTCTTACTTTATGTTAAATGCTAATATATTTATGTATGCTGATATATTTTTATGTACATGTATGTATGTATGCTTGTATGGATGTAAGATTATATGTACAAATGTATTATGCTTGTATGTATGCATTTATGAATGTCTTTAGACGAAGGGAGAATTTAGAGAGAGTATAGAGAGATGGAGAGGGGGTCGAAGTGAGAGTTTAAGAGAGAGGGAGTGGGAGAGAAGGGGTTGGATTGAGAGGGACTTAGCTAGGTAGGGTGGGAGGGATAGAGAGAGAGAGAGAGAGAGAGAGAGAGAGAGAGAGAGAGAGAGAGAGGGTGCGAAAGGAAGAGACTTGAGAGTGTGAGGGGGTGAGAGGGAGAGACTTCAGAGATAGGTAGTGAGAGGGAGTGTGAGAGAGAGGGTGGTAGGGATTGATTGAACAAGAGGTACGCAGAAAGAGGGAGACGGTAGATAGAGACAATTAGAGAGGGTGGGAGGGAGGGAGAGAGGGAGAGGTGAGATGTATAGATAGAGAGAAAGCGATAGGGGTTGAGGGATTAGGATGGAGGACCTATAGGGTTGATGGTTTCTAGGGTAGTAGGGTTTAAGGTTTGAGGGTTGATGGAATAGGTTTGATGGTAGAGGGTATTTGGTTGAGGGTATAGGGTAGAAGGTTTTAGGTTTAAGCGTTTAGGGTTGAAGGGTTTGGGGTTAAGGGTTTAGGGTAAAGGGTTTACTTGGTTGAGGGTAGAGGGTTTAGGGTATAGTTTTGAGGGTATATGGTTGAAGGATTAGGTTCAGGGTCCAATGTAAGGGGTAGAGGGTTTAGGGTTTAAGGATTGAGGGTTGAAGGTTGAGTGTTTAATGTATAGGGTAAGGGTAAGGGTTAGAGGGTTTAAGGGTTGAGGGTTTAAGGTATAAGGTCGAGGGATTAGGGTTGAGGGTCCAATATATAGGGTAGAGGTTATAGGGGTTGAGGGATTAGGTTTTAGGGTAGAGAGTATTGGGTTGATGGTAGAGGTTAGAGGGTAGAGGGTAAAGGGTTTAACAGTTTAGGGTTTAAGGGGTTAGGGTTGAGGGTCAAGGGTTTAGGGTTGAGTGTTTAAGGGTTTAAGAGTTGAGGGTTTAAGGGTCAAGAGGGTTGAGGGATTAGGGTAGAGAGTTTACTAAGTGGGTTTGAGGGTTGGGGGATTAGGGTTGAGGGTAGAGGGTATAGGATTGCGGTAGAGGGTAGAGGGTAGAGGGTTTATGGGTTAGGGTTTAAGGGTTTAGGGTTTAGGGATGAAGGATTAATAGGTTATAGAGTAGAGGTTATAAGAGTTGAGGGATCAGGGTTTAAGGGTTGAGGGTTGAGTGATTTAGAGGGTATAGGGGTTGAGGGATTAAAGTTTAAGGGTTGAGGGTTGAGGGATTAATAGGGTATAGGGGTTGAGGGATTAGACTTTAATGGTTGAGGGTTGAGGGTTCAAGGATTAAGAGGGTATAGGGGTTGAGGGCTGAGGGTTGAGGGATTAAGAAGGTATAAGGGTTGAGGTATTAGGGTTTAAGGGTTGAGGGATTAGGGTTTAAGGGTTGAGGGTTGAGGGATTAAGAGGGTATAGTGGTTGAGGGATTAGGGTTTAAGGGTTGAGAGTTGAGGGTTCAAGGATTAAGAGAGTATAGGGATTGAGGGATTAGGGTTTAAGGGTTGAAGAACTAGGGTTTGAGGGTTGAGGGATTAAGAGGGTATAGGGGTTGAGGGATTAGGGTTTAAGCGTTGATGGTTGAGGATTGAGGGTTGACGGATTCTGAGGGTATAGGGGTTGAGGGATTCGGGTTTAAGGGTTCAGGGATTAGGGTTTAAGGGTTGAGGGATTAAAAGGGTATAGGAGTTGAGGGATTAGGGTTTAAGGGTTGAGGGATTAATAGGGTTGAGGGATTAAGAGGGTATAGGGAT